>VXAA01007454.1:51796-96101 GCA_013399115.1 Anseranas semipalmata
TCTCCTCTCCTCTCGTTCTTTTAACGCATGACTGGCTTTTTTATTTTTTTGACTAGGATCTGAGCTGGTCAGATTGTATTTCAAATACATACCATGGCACTAAACTCATTATCAAATCTAGACACATGATACCTTAAATATCATCAAAATCAGCCATCACCTTCCTGACTAGCTCCTGAACCTGGCCTAGCCATTTTACTATGGTTTCGGGGAAGATATTCTGATAGTCGACCACACAAAGAGTGGTTTAATACAATGAGCCATACAAGATCACATCCTAATGAAACACTTCACTGTGTTCTCAGCCTATTCATGCTAAAATATGCATTTCTGTATGTGTAACAATGGAACATAATTACTTGTGCATAAGATGTGCATCACCGTTCTGAAAGGAAATCCGCTCCTAATGGCATGAATGTCTATACGACTTCATTACTCTTTGCCTAAAGAAAAGTCTATGCATGCAATATCATCTTCCAAAGAGAAAGCAATAACAACAAAAAAAGTGGTCATGAGTCATAGTGATTTACTCTGCTGATTTTGTGCTGCAAGAGAACTTTATAATACTGTTTGGGATTTTCAACAGACGTAAGCCCAGTGGTTTATATTGGCATACACAACAGGTGTCTGCAGAAGCATGGAGCTCTCAACACTGTCAGTGAACACTTTCCAATGGTTTACAGGAATCCTGTAACTCAGCAGGACTTTCTCAGTGTTCCCCAGAAGTGCAAGAGGTAAGTTTTGTGGTAGCACTACAGCTTTTGTTCCAAACAATGTCGTCCATGTGGGGCTCAAAACATGAAACCTCCAGGTTTCCACTGACTGGCTGCACACCCAAGGTCTGTGTCTGCCTTTCTTTTACCTCTTATCAACAGGGAGTGACGGGTACAGCAGAGTATGGACAGCAGAGTACCACCTGCTAGGAGAAGAAAAGTGAAGAAGAGCACAGCCTACAACTAAACTATTTTTCTTTCCCTTCTGTCCTTCTACCCATCTCCTCATTACTGAAGCGATTCAAGACTTACACAGCTTCTTAGGACTTGGTTTGTTGGTCTTCATGAGAGTTTTTATTTATAATATGTGGTAGTGGCTTATGTCAATGTCAGAAAGGTATCATTCAGCACCTGGTGTTTCTTTTTCAGCTACACTGAGGCAAGGGGGTTGGAACTAGATGATCTGTAATGTCCCTTCCAACTCAAGCCATTCTATGACTATGATTGTATGATTTCAGAGAACGTTCTTAGTGTTAAAAATGACTCTAAAGGAAGAGGTATTTTAAATGTGATAATTCAAGTAGGAGTTAGGTGTACCTTTTTCTTTGGGTGAAAAATTATGTACAGCTGTTGTCTACATTATACTAAATAGTTCATAAATTTCATTTAAAAGTTCCCTAAAGGGAACTATTTCTAGATTTAAAAACCTTGGGCATGACAGACATCATAGCATTAACTTTAAGTAGTATGAAAGGTACAATGTATGTTACATATCCCTTGTATTTGCATTAGTTTTTGTCTCACTCCCCTCACTTTGAATCCCTGTTACTCAATACTGGTCGTCTGTGTCTTCTATCTGGAACGATAGCTGCTAAGCTGACCCTTGGAATCCAAAGCTTCATAGACAAATGAACTCACAATTGTGTCAAGTGAACATCTGCTTTTTACAAGACTGAAAATGAAGTTACAGGAAATGAGATTTCCCCCGTCAAGCGTTAATACACATTTCATTAGTCATTTTTGCTTCCATGTGAATGATTTCCTCTCTATTTTTTCTAAATTGGAGAGAGGAAGATTAAAAACAATGCTCACAGAAGTGACAGGAACATAAGACTAGCTTTTTTCTTGCTATCAGTAAATGTTTCTTGTATAAATACCAGTGATGTGCTATCATAGCCTCATTTCTTCTTAGGTGTCTTGCTGCTTTAATGTCACTGTATTGTGGTTCTGGTCTCTATGCATTTGGGGTTTTTACAACATGAAAGACTCACAAGATTTGCTTTCAGTGCCAATGTGGTAGAAATCTTTGACCACCAAGAGTGGCTTCCCAAGATAAAGCACAGCATTATTCTATCTACAAAGTACACTAGCTCCAACTATAAATGCTGTGACCAGATCTTGTATGTGCTTAGCTGAACTTGTCTCAAGCACAATACTTGATTTTCTCATGCCTCAAGATTCTACACAACCCACACCATAGTGCTATTATATGCCTTGTATTTCTCTGTAGCAATTACCTAGTAAAATACTATTTTTAATTGCAAAATATGTAGCATTCTTAAAAATTAGCTCCATGCTGTTGTAAAATTTAGCACATCTCTTTAAAATTTATTGCTTCAGAAGACAACTTAATTACTGACTCCTAAATATTTCAGTATTCATTTCAGTTTGATTGCTGAGAATCTCTATGCAAGCTGTCCTTTCATTTAGGACACAAAAGCTCTAGTAAGGAGCAAGATCTTTTCCTGTTTTTCATTCCTGTTTCATACATGGAGTTGATTATGTAGTGGAAAGGTTTGTGGTTCGCAGATACTTAAAGTCCTCAAACACAGCTTGGATCAATGGTGGCCAAGTAATCTGATGATAACTGAGCACTGCAGTTTAAGAGCTGAGTCAAGTGGTCGTCACTCAGTCCCCTGTGGACAGCTAATGCAGTACAAAACAAGACAGGTCTATTCACAATCCAGCCATTACTGTGCTAAGAAAACTTTGAAAATAAAAGTATCTCAACACAGTCTTATATACATTCTCTCTAGTACTGCATAGCATTTCAGTTTAGATATTTTTCTACAGAAACATGCCTAAAATTAGACATGTCTGTAAGTCTAGCAGTCCTTCATATTATTTGGCATGTGTCTGCAACAAAATACATATTTATGTGTTTCCTAGATTCTGGGATGAAATGAATAATTTACTATAATGCCAAACTATTTCAACAATAAAATCCCAAATCTTAGCCACATCTCTGGATAGATGTAAGCTTGCTTTTCTCCATTCAGGCAAGAAGGAACAGCATATGAAAAGCCAACAGTATTTGGTCACATTATTTTTTTTTATTTTTTATTTTTATTTTTTGTCTTTTGCTCAGTTTTCTGGAGAGTTTAAAAGAGAAAACAAGAAAATCTGAAGAATATAACTACAGAATTAAGGCTGTTGCACTAACTGGATTATATCATAGTCCTAGCAATCTAAACATTTTGATTTGGAGGTGCAGGAAGGAATTCAAGATGAAAAAATCAGCATCAGTTAGAAATAGTTGAGTCTATTGTGTATTGCAGAAAGAGGGGAACAATTTTATTTGGATATCTCATGATTCATTCTTAGTTTCTGTTTTTATCTTTTATAGTTAAGTTTAATACAAAATATTTGTATAACACACCAAAGATATTTCAAATGGCAACAGTAAATACATACGACAATTGAAGCTGGAGATTTTTTCTGTTGCCATGTACTTAAAATATATTTCACAATTAGAGTAACAAGTAAGTGTCACTACATTGTTATGCATGATGTAATATCAGATGGGAAAATGAAATCACATAAAATGTTTTTATTTTGAAGAAAATCAGTAAATGACCAGTTTTAATAAATACCACTGAAAGAAATTGGAAAATACTTCTGGAGGAATACTAAGAATTTTCTCCCTTTGAATTCTTAGGATTGATAAAATTCTGCTTACAAAAAAATAATAAATAAGCATCCAACCATCCAAATAAACATTCAACCAAATTAGAATAACATTAAACTTGCCTGCCCGTATTTATATTATGAAATAATAAGGAACCAATATTTTTGTGTACTGTAAGAGAGCTGTATAAGCCAGTATGTTTATTTTCAACCCTATGAACAAGACTATTTTATCCAGGAATTAGAAAGACTAGAATTCAAAGTTATATTCTAACAGACCTTTCCATGGATGCAGAGTGCAAGACTAAACCTTCCTGCATAACTGAATGAAGCTGGACCAGGTTAAGAGAGCTGCTCGTTGATCTTAGGAGTACTACGGATGTTGTCAACTGTCTGAGAAGCACACTGGCCTCAAGGAAGGACATCTTTTCTCCACTCATCAGATAAATAAGATAATCAGTTACTTTGAGTTAATGGACCTTTTAATTTGTCTATCAAGATAGGCCCTGGGGTCTACAACAACAAGGTCAACAACAAAGCACAAAGCAAAACAAAAAGTCTATAGTAGACAATAAAGTTCCCAGGGCAGTTACATGTCACAGTATCATGAGTAAACACATGATTCTAGTGAGGTTTTGCATAAATAATGAAAATGTGTAACAACTTCAGATAGACTATGGCAATTTAGACACATAGTGGTCACTGTCATCAGCTTGACTCTTGCAAAAGTTGGGAAACAATGCTTGTTTCAAATTTACTTCCTGTTGTTTACAAAAATCTACTGCGTTCCAACTGTCTGCTTTGTCTTTGTAACCCTTTCTATTTTATGAGAATGTGACTGTTGCAGAAACAATTTTATATTCAGAAATACATTGTTAGAGTTATGCAAAATATTTTATATATAATATGTCAGATGGTGTGTAGATAGTTATACATTACAGGCACGATAAAAGTGATTTCTGGTCCTTGGGTGAAAGTGAAAAAGTAATAAAGATTTACCACCTAATAAGTGAGCTGTCTTTCTAGAACATGCTGACAATTCCAAAATACAGGTTCGCTATCACCGAAAGTTGCATATAGAGGAATTCAACAGACTCTAGTGATCTATTGCATTCCATGACAGTACAGGATTTCACCTAATATGTTGTTGCAGAAAAAAATCCTGAAGAAAGACATTTGTAATCCTATGCAGCAGCTTTAATATAAAGGAAAGAGTCACGTTATGAATAGCAACAATAAAAAATAAAAATAAAAAAAAACACCTCAAAAATGTCTACACATACTGCTGAACCTCTGCTTTTCCTACATGTAAATATAGTGCCAAATAAAGGCTTATTGCAGAAAGGATCCTGTTGCTCAGCTGGTTTTAGGAAGGCCCTGCAATATTTTAACATATTAACAAACCTGATGTCTTTACCTTCTGCCTGTGAGTTTTTTAGTTATTGTATTCAGTACAGTTCAGTGGAGCACTGAGAGATTTATCCTCAGGCCAAAGATAAGGGATGTGATGCTTTTTGCTTGTATTTGATTCAGGATGTCACTCTTTAGCTTGGGTACCAACTGTTTGAAAAGTCTATTAATTTGATTTATGCCACTTTTTGGCCATTACAGCCGGAAAAAGTCAATTAAATGTACAATGCTGCCTCATTTCTAATCTATTAAGTGAGTGCAAAATTCTGAGTCAGTAGCTTCAGGAGGAGCCACAGGAAAAATACAATTAAAAACATTCAGTCATCTCACGGAACAAAGAAAATATTTCCTGTAATGCCTTGACAATCCATGACAAACCCTTCATGAACCAAAGAATCTACTTATCTGTGGAAAGGCAGCTTAAAACCTATAAAGAAACTCAGTTTTGGAAATAGATTGTTGCTGAGTGGAATTCAATGTTCAAACATGCATCAATAAATAGGCCTTCTGTAATGAAAACAAATTACATCTCCTGAATCAAACAAGGGTGTGGGCAGAGCATCAACTGTTCTTTTTGTGCGTGTGTGTGTGTGTGTGTGTGTGTGTATTCTAGGATATTTTCTTGAAATATGAAGAAGGATCTCAGACTGCTGCAAACTTTCAGGATTCATTCAACTGCCAGAAACAGTGGTAATCAAGAAAAACTGCTGTACTCTTCCGGCACATTTCAACAAAATAAATAATAATGAAAAAAGAAAAAAAAAAAACAGTAAAATTCATGCATTCAGATGATTTGCATATATTCTAAAAAAAGCTTATTAATTTTGAAGCTACACATTCAAAATGAATTGGCACCAGCTTAGCTTTAATTTACCTGCCAAATGCATTATATTAGTATGCTATGAGCCAGTACCTTGAACTTTACAAAATACACTTTCTACAGATGGAGCAGCTCCTCTAGAGCCTTTATTGCTGATAATCTATTCATTTTTATTATTATTATTATTTTATTTTCATTGATCTTGAAGAAGACAATGAATTTCTCTAGCTGGCAAAGGAGAGTGCTATAATCGCATTATTTGTGACATTCATGGATAAAGCTTCAGATTGCTGAGCTGCAGTAGTCCAGGACTGATTAAGCTGATTAAACCAATGTTTGCTTCTGCTCATATTACAAAACAGGTTACAACTGTTGACACTGCAGTTCCTCTCCCTTTACAGAATAACTCCCTGTCACTGTCCAGGCTGGGAGCAGACTAGATAGAAAGCAGCTTTGCAGAAGAGAACCTGGGAGATCTAATAGTGTGCAAAAGTAAGAATTGCGCTCTTCTGGTGAAGAAGGCCAACCACATACTGGGTTACCTTAAAAGTGTGCAACCATTAGCCTACAACAATAACTTCAAAGGAAGTTGATTCTTCCTCTCTATTCAACATTTATGAGACCACATCTGTGCCCAGTTTTGGGGTCCCCAGCGCAGGAAGACACTACATCGATGTACAGAAGCAAGACCAGCAAAGGACCACCAAGATAATTGGTGGCTGGAGTACATGATGAACAAGGAAAGAAGAAAAAAAAAAAAAAAAAAAAAAACAGGTTTATGTAGCCTTAGTAAGAGAATGCAAAGGCAGATCTTACTCCTATCTTAAACCATATAATGGGAAGGTTTTGAGAAGACATCCAACATCTTCATGGAGGTTCAGAAAGATAAGATGAGAGGCAATGAACATAAGGTACAGTATGGGAATGTCCAATTAGATATGAGGAAAAGCTTTTCACCATGAGTGAGATCGAACATTGAAACAGTTTTCACAGAGAGCCTGTGGAGTCTCCATCCTTGAAGATATTCAAAATTTAAGTGAATGTGTCCTTGAACAAACTGATCTAATTGGACCTGCTTTGAGCAGAGAGTTGGAGTAGATGGCCACTCAAGATCTCTTCCAATTCAAATTATTATATGATCCAAAGAAATACTGGTGTTGGCTGAATCTTGGAGAAAAAATGTATTCCTACATCAAGTTGGCTGTAGTTCTTGTGCTGTTTTTCAGTTTATCAGTAGCATGCAAGTAAGGTTACTAGGCCTTACTCACCTGAGAGAAGAAAAATGTGACTTTCTTTTTGACTTTTTCAAAAAAGCTTATTTTATATTTTCTTTATGGGGGAAAAAAAAAAAGCTGTTTAATGAAAATCTTAAACCTCGTAATATAGAATTCTGATGCTTCAGATATCTTTGCATTCATTTTCTCCCACAGACCAATGAGAAAGCATCACAGAGTGCTTGTAGAACCCTATTTATAAATAAAGTTGAAGAGAAAAGGAAAGGAAAGGAAAGGAAAGGAAAGGAAAGGAAAGGAAAGGAAAGGAAAGGAAAGGAAAGGAAAGGAAAGGAAAGGAAAGGAAAGGAAAGGAAAGGAAAGGAAAGGAAAGGGAATAACTTCCTCATCTTCATTCAATATAATTTCATGAACATTTTAAAATCACATTGTAAAATCAATTCCAACAGATTACCAGGAAATAAATTGGAAAATACACAGAGGCAGAGGGCGCAACGGCTGCTGTCATGCTTCAGTGATGCTGGTATATTTGTTTGAATACAGGCAGGGTGATAAACTATCAGTCAGCTACAGGCAAATATGCACAATGAACTTCAATTAAAAATTGAGTGACAACCAATATGCATTGTATTGAATGAAAATAGGACAAAGTTAGGATTATGTTAAATTTTGTACACACAAGGATCTGCAAAGTAAAAACTGGGATGTTGTAGCAAAATCAAAATGATCGATACTTTTCTCTTACATTTTATCTCATAGGTACAGATTAAGTCCTTCTCCTTCAGTCCTGAACTTACATATAATAATAAACAGTCAGCAAATTTCTCAAAAAACTTTCTAATGAGTACTAATATTCTGAAGGGAAATAATCTGACATTGGGTTTTACTGCTAAGCTCTAGAAAAAAGATGCCAACAAACAAGCTTTCATTTGCAGGTGATATATATATTTTTTTAAATTCAGGCCAAAATTTGTATAAAAGAATTTGTATTTCTAATTCACCAGATTGAGTGCTGGGCGCTGGAGTTACCCTTCACTGCACTGCACTGATGATGTAGTAGTTTCAACCACTTCACAGTGAGAGACTAGTAAAAGCTTTCAAGAGGATGTTGATACATCAGCTGGAGAGAAACATGATCTTAAAAGTGATTACTTGATTACTTTCCCAGTAATTTGTCCAAAGAGAAAAGGATTTATTTATTTATTTATTTATTTTGAAAATGGAAGGAAGCAAGCACAGTCAAGTGAAGAAAGTCGGACTTGAAAACAGAAAACTGTAAAATTAATGACTAAAACCAAGCAACTTCTATTGAGGGAACATTTTTATGCTACTGTGTTGCCTGCTATGTAGTGACAATTGCTGAAGTATCACTTTCTCAAATAAAGATTACTGAGGTCCTTGTCAGAATCCTGCTACTGTATAATTTATTGCAGCCTATCTGAAAGCATCTCATCCTATTCTGTGGTATTTTAATTGGTGGTATTATACATTTGGAGTATTAAAAAGAAAATTCTCAGAAGTGTACAGAAATAAAGTAACATTTTGTTATTTGAGACCACTTACAGCTGTTACTGCTTTAAAATGGTGTCCCCTCATATAAGGCAAGGAATCTTTTACTTGTTGTTTCTAAGTTACAACTTTCAAACATACTAAAGAAGTACACTGTATCATCACAAATAAAAGGTCTCCTTAGGAACAAAGAGAACAGATCGTGTAGTTGTGGTTCCAGATTTCCATTCTGTTCATTCCTAACTCCTAGTCATTCTGTAAGTGGTATAGAATCATAGAATCACAGAATCACAGAATATCCCGAGTTGGAAGGGACCCATAAGGATCATCGAGTCCAACTCCTGGCACTGCACAGGTCTACCCAAAATTTTAGACCATGTGACTAAGTGCACAGTCCAAACGCCTCTTAAATTCAGACAGGCTTGGTGCAGGGACTACTTCACTGGGGTGCCTGTTCCAGTGTGCAACCACCCTCTCAGTGAAGAACCTCTTCCTGATGTCCAACCTAAACCTCCCCTGCCTCAGCTTGACACCATTGCCGCGGGTTCTATCACTGGTGATTAAGGAGAATAGGTTGGCGCCTGGCCCTCCACTCCCCCTCGCAAGGAAGTTGTAGACTGCGATGAGGTCTCCCCTCAGCCTCCTCTTCTCCAGGCTGAACAGGCCAAGTGGTATAATTCATAATTCATTCAAGCCGTGGTGAAACGATATGAACTGAATGTGCTTTGTGTGCTTCTGTTTGTCTCAGATGGTCTAAACTAGGGAAGAACTTGGCAGGTGTAAATAAAAAAGAAAAACATAGAAAGAACAAGTTAGCTAACAGAAAATGAGCTCTCTACAGGTGTTAGGTTTTTGTTGTTGTTGTTGTTGTTGTTTGTTTGTTTGTTTTAATAATCTTACAACAGGACTCTAATTCCTCAAGTTTCCTAATTCTATGCATAGTGAAATCTTACTGTCTTAAGTTTTTCTAAAGTGATCTATTACTTTCCTCTCTACGCCAAGGCACAGGATGGTTTCCACACTGAGAAGCAAAGTACACTTTCTTTGCATAAACAACATCACACCACACTTTTTTTTTTTTTTTTTTTTTTTTTTTTTGGAAGTGTGGGGAAAAACAGGGAGGATAAGAAAGATTAAATAATCATTCTTCGGCCATCCAAGTGAAAGTACTAAGTAGCCTGTAGAATACAAATTCATGCAATAGAAATAGAGATAAATAAACTACATGCACCAATAATATAAACTGGACACATTCTACAGGAGAAAAAGAACAGTCATTTCTATCAATTAAACATTAGATTACTGAATTAATACAGTGGAGCCATCTCTGAATTGTTTTGAGAAGATGTAAGAAAGATGGATTTGTAGTTAATGTATTCAAATAAGCTTTGAAGATACTGATTCAATATCTTCCATCAGCCTTCTTGTAATTATTTACATTTCCTGAGAAGATAATCACAGAATGCCAGTTTCTCTCTCTAAAACAAGTATGTTTCCTTCTTTTTGCCTGTGATGCTTATTCAGATAGTAATTCTGCAAACATACTGTGAAGTCAGTAAGTTCTCTCACTAAATCATTTTTCAAGTCTGTACTAGGTCGCTAAACTCTCTCTAAGAAGACCGTTTCTTCTTCATATTGACAGTTTCTTCTTCGACGTGACTGTTTTTTATCATATTCATGCGCTTTAACTGTATAGAAGCACACATTTGTCAGTAATACAGAAACATCTGAATGTAACTGGTTGTAGATACCAGTCTCTTTAACATGCCACTTGCATCTGAAGCAGCCCAGAAAGCTTCCAAAGTTTCTGTTAGTACCAGTGACAGTTGACAAATTCATTTAGAACTCCCAGAATATGCCAAATTTTTGACAACCACACGGATCCAAAAATATTACTTCCAACCTTCTGTAATGAAGATATGCATTAAGAAGCTTTAAATTAGAAAGGAATAGCCATCTTCTGGCCACACTGAGAGAGTGCAAGGCAGTCACTCATTGCTGTGGCATCTGAAAAAGATTAACATGTATAATAAACACTGTATGTAGAGCTTTATTGTAATTTAAAGTGTATATTTTATTTCATTGATAGATTAGAGGACAGTAGGATTTTTATTGACATATTTATATTTTTTTCAAAGAAGTGTTCACTTAAATTGTCTAATTATTATGTAATTAGAAGCTTCCAGAGACACGTGAAAGAAGAGATATGTCTTGGAGCCATATGCTTTAAGCTCAAATAGAAAGGTTTCAGCAAGGATGGATAACAAATCAAATGGATAACAAAGCCATAGAAGGAATGAAAATCACTTGTTTGGTGACTAGAAGTGATTTGAAAGTCTGCTTTAAAGAAAATCCCTCCCTCCAGGGACACAGGGGTCAGGGACTTTTGTAGCCTGTTTTTCCATTTTACCTAACTCACATTTACTTCCTGTATTTAAAAATCCCCTTTGTTGTTCTTGTTGTTGTTGTTGTTGACTTCAATATAAGGAAAATTGACACATTCCACATTCACCTCAAGGAACTGTCCAACTGGGAACACTTGAATGCTTCTGTACTTCACTGGAATTTTACTTTCTGGCAGGTTCAGGATAGGCGTCAGCTGATCAGCTTTGACAAAATTTCTCAACTGCCATTTCCTCTCTACACATAGAAACCTTTCCTATTAGGACCACATGAAAATCAATTCTAATTGTTCCTAGATTCTCACGTTGTATTTTTAAGCCTCAGTTATCTGACAAATATATATTCCAGAGTACTCTGTGGCTTTTAAGAGCTTAGCAAGTCAAGAACAGAGACTAGGACCTTGCAGATAAGGCTCCATCTCCTACAATCTTCACTGCAGTGAGAAAGGAGGAAAAACAACTGAAGATTCACTTCAACAAGAAATCACACGTTAACAAGAAAATAAACAGAATCAACAGCTGTTGCCAAGTCTAGCAGAAGGAGCAGATTACTAGTAAAACTAGGCAGATAAAAATTAGGTATGATAAATCACATATAACACCATATGTAAATCATTTGATAAATTGTATGAGCTTGTCCTCTCAAGAAGACAGATTTGATCCTCAGAACTGACTGTTATTCCAAAGCTTTAGATCACTTTTAGTATCACTTTCCTAATGAATTACAGTTTAAAGACATCCTTTGTGAACATCATTAGTGCCTAATACATACGTTTCTGATGTACCAAATAGATGTTTTTATTTTCCTTGAGCTATCTGAAGTCACCTTTGTATATTTCTTAGCAAAAAGATACTTCACTTTATTCTTTGGAGTTTATTTTCATGACACTATTTGTACCAAGTAATGTAGCAATCCTTATTATGTTTAAACATAATTTGATATAGTGAGTTTGTGTGCAAGGAATGCAGTCTAATTTCCCTTGTGGATCATAGTTGTTCATCCTCTGTGGCTCATGTTTGTGGTTTGCTGTGGGTACAGTTTTTGTGCACACAAATGCTGGGGAGAAATTCTTTGTAAAGTACATGATCAGGTGGAGCATGACTGAAATACACACAGTAGGATCTTAAATACTCTCTTCTACCTCCAAAGATGGATTTTTCCACTATTTTACGATCTGTTTATTATGCATTTGTTAACGTAACAGAACAAAATCTTTCTTAATGAGATGCAGAATTTGTCTCAAATTTGAAAGTTAAATTAAAACCAAAAAACTAATTATTAAAATCATATTGGTCTCACTATTATTACCACACAGTATGTGATAAAGCAATATTGCTTAGAAAGCTCCAGAAGATGAAGTTTACAAAGCATCTGGAAGGTTCTCTCATACATAAAAACTTAATCCCAAACTCAACAGGCATGTATTGCTTAAACTGAAGGATTCAGAGTCTCAGATGTAGCTATTCATGGATTTTAAGCGGAATAGTGAACTGTTCACTGATTCACATATAAGAAGAAAACTTCCTGCTACTATTATTTTACATTTCCCATTTTGGTGTTTGTTTAGTAAACAAGAAAAAAATGTGAACGAAATAAGCCCCAACAATCCTCATAAACTACTCTGCTAGCCTTAGGTATCGTACCTTTCTGTCAAAAAGTATGTAAAACCCATTTATATAGAAGTAAAGATGTCATTAAAAAAAATAATTTCACTGACAAGAAGGGAATATCAGAAGACCTGTTTAGGAAATCACCAATAAAACAGGGACCTGTTTATTATGTCTGACAATCTACTTTCTGAACTACTTTAAAAACCCCTCAAAAATTGTAAACTCTAGCCTTTTTGGCATATGTTCCTTAAACATCCTGATGAATCTCAAAGGCAAGGACTGCAAACTAGAAAAAAAAGAACATAACATAACATCCACTACATAGGAGGAAAACTATATTGGGAAAGGACAGCAATATATACATCATGAAATTTGAATAACTAGAAAACCTATTCTTATAGAACATAACTGCAGTTTTCTCTAAAGTATAAAAAACTATTGATCAGTTCTTTGCTGTCACTATGCTAGGCCGTTCAGTGTTTTATGGAATACCAGTTAAGTTGAGATTAGATCTTTGTTATTGTTTCTAGTAGTTGCTAAAGTACTTCAGAGTACACTAGTCTAGTTCAGGAAATGCTACGGCTGATAGGATTAGCAGTTAAATCAGTTTAGTGTACAAAGACACTAAAACCCCTACACATATACCTCAATATCAAATAACATTAATTGACGATATTCAGTTAATGGAAATGTTAGTCTGCCTTATTTTATCGTCCACAACAGCACAACAAGTTATTTATTGAAGATTGATATTAGCAGGAATGATATTGCAGTGGGAAGTATTCACATGCTAAATTCTGTGCTCCAGAATGAGTTACTTCCTAGCAACATACAGGTGAGCTGAAATTCCTTAGAACATTAGTATTTTTTCCTTTTGCTTAATATTCACTGTATTTGCTGCAAATTCCTTAAAAAAAAAATTCTTGTTAAATTAATTTTAACGAGAAAAAAAAAACCTCTATATAATTAAGGATCACGTCTGTAAAATCCTTGCCCAGTCTGCATTAGAGATAGCTGCACTCATTTTGACTAAAATAAAAGCTGACTTCACTTCTTTGGAATGAAAAAAAAAAAAAAAACTAACAAAACAACCTTTGCAATTTGTATTTCTACTGAAAACTGGAATTGAAAAAATAGTTCAGAAGGTAGGACTCTCACTACTTCCTTGGGCCTCAAAGCTAGGAATCCTGTACATACCTCACACTTAGCATTTGGGGAAGCATCTTAACTTTTGGAATAGTAAATAATGCTTTAAGTTTTGGCAATGGCTAACATTTCTTGATTTTTTTTTTTTTTCTGTGACCACTCAGTTGAACAGGCAGATGTTCAGGAGAAAGATAGCATTTAACTTTTGTTTAGAATTTATCGTTTCTGTGTTTCGCAAAACTTTATGATCTTCTGAAGAAATATTCGTCGGATGATCAGCCACTTGAATGTACCTGTTTCTCTAAAATAATGTGAAGGTTAACAGAAGGTTAAAAATGTTTTATGGTTTCACTGTGCCAACTGAAACAGAAACAACTTTGAGCTATTAGCAAGTTAAGAGGAGACTATCCAGAGAGCTTTCAGAAGGCTCCCATCTATGGAAAAATATTTGCTTTTCCATGTATTCCATGTGTGATCACCAGTCAGTGGCAGACATTCAAAACAGATGTCCGCAATTAGCAATCCCACAATCCTTGGTTAGTGTCTCTTGATGCATTTATACTGATGTGCAGCTATTGCCTCAAGAATGGATCTCAGGTCAAATTTACCACCTGCATACACTGTTTGCTGAATAGCCTTAGGGCTTGCTTGGGTAATCTAGCATTCCTGGGGAAACCTAAGCTTTTTCCTGAACCTGATCATCTTCCTTGATACCTAGTCCAGCAGCTTTCTGTTAGCCTATTTTCCATTGCAGCTCCTGTGTTGGATCCATATCTAGCAGACAAAACAGCCTGGTGTATTTCCTAGGAAGACCTTGACTTCATCTGTCAAGATAATGTATGCTTTGTAGCCAGCCTGACTTTTGTTTGCCTACTCAATGAAAGAAAAGAGTAAAATCTTGAGAATGCCAAGAACTTCAAGTCTCTCAGGTAATGTTTTGTTTTAGGAAACCTGATTCAACTACCATTTCAACAGTATCTGAGCTAACCAGTGAAAAGATAGTTTAAGCAGCCTATGAACCAATATTCTTAGAGTACACCACTAAAATGTTGGTGGGGTTACTCAGAACCTTAAGGTAAGAATTTGATATCATGGGCCTGATTGCATCTCATGACTATTGATATAATTTATGGTTTGGGAGTGAGGGGCTGTTTTGTTGTTGTTGTTGTTGTTGTTGTTGTTGTTTATGTTTTTGGATAAGACTATGGTGCTGTAAGCACTTCAGTAGAACAGAGGAAAAATTTCTGCAATTTGCAGAAATATACCCTTGCTAATTTACTGTCCCTTCTTTCCATTTTTTCTTCCACTTCTACATTTTCAGTCATTACATAAAAACATATATACAATAGACATTTTATTGTCAAGACATATTAAAGGAAATTTTATTTTGAATTCTTACTCTTATAATGTGCCTTGATAAGGTATCACCAGTGAATATACATTTAAAAACAGTTCCTAACAAGTTAGAAATGTACCTTTAGAAACATTACTTCATCTGTTTTATCAGCCTTTATCTTATCCCTACACTATATTGAATTCAGTTTCCCCTGCCTTTTCTTACTCTCTTCTGGTAGTGAATGGCCTCTGGAAAATACTGGGTGTGGATAGACTTCCTTGCTCACTAGGGAAAAGAAGAGTTTTCCCATCCCAAGATGTGTTAGTTGTTATTGTTCCTCACACCCTTCTGAATCACATAAAGCAACTTCATGCTTTCCAATATCAGTGTTCTCAACACAGGACTATTGAGAAAAAAAAAAAAAAAAAGAACTTTAAATCATGTCCTGTACTAAAAGGCACATAAAGTATCTTTTATCAGGCACATGGACATACACCATCCTTAACATCTGACCACAAAATCTTTGATTTCTGTGGGAAATAGATAGGACTATTATATACAGTAGATATAGAGAGCATATTGTTTTCTGCCTCAGCAAAGTCAGTTTACTGGGAAGCTATTGCCTCTTCATGCTTTTGATTAAATTCTAAATGTTCCTCCTTCTTACTCAGGGGGACTCATCAGCTGTAACGGCAGAATGCATGGAAACTGAGCAATACAGAGCTTTTTGCATGATAAAATAGTCAAATGCTAGCTATCCAACATAAAACATACAAGGGTGTATTGTGTCTTTTCATGCGAACAAAGGGGACTCCACCTATTTCCATTTGGGATTTATCATTAGCCTCTCTCATACTCATTCCAAAGATGGAAAAAAGTTAAATTATATGAAACTCATAGGAGCTGATGTTAAAATAGCACGTTGGGTTTTCTTCAGATCATAGAGTTATCACAAATGTACCAGAGGGAATGTCAATATACTTTTCAGTTGTCTAAAGCTAATATTTTTAAAAGATAATCATCATATTTTGATAGTGAAAATATTTGTGATTTGAGCTGAACGATAGAGACATTATCTCTGAAAGTCACAAACTGTAGCCTTCCTATTGTTAAGAAACAATCCCCATCCTTTCCTTTCTTGAACAGGATTTTTCTTGTAAAAATTATTTCCCATAGATTTGACACTTGCAATAGGTTAAACATATAGTGGGAGTTGTGAAGTAGGGGGAAGAAATAAATTTTGATGCAACTAATCCCTCTTCTCTTTCTTCCCTCCTTTTCTGGAATACCTATAGGGTAGGGAGGTAATGGGAACGGTATAAGAATGTTTTTCCTAGA
This sequence comes from Anseranas semipalmata, assembly GCA_013399115.1. NCBI lineage: Eukaryota > Metazoa > Chordata > Aves > Anseriformes > Anseranatidae > Anseranas > Anseranas semipalmata. The sequence continues at coordinate 68,221 of VXAA01007454.1, forward strand.
ATTTCTGTCAATCCATCTGCCTTATTCATGCTTAGGAAGAGAAAGGATGATATGAACATATTTTATTTGAATTTCACCTCTGAGCATGCGAGCAAATGTAAGGGTTTCTTAAGAAAGAAAAAAAAGACACAATACACACGGATACAGATTTGTCCTCATTTCTAGGGCAAATCTCTTTTTATAATGTTTAAACTATAGCACAGTCTCAATGAGAGTGAAAACATTACTAAATTCAGTATTTATAACATCAATTGAGTTGACCATAAAAATGGTTGCAGAGACCCAGGATAAGCACAAACCAAGTGTGATCTTATTCAAGCATCAAAGTTTGGCTAATATTGTCAGAAAAAGCTGTTTTAGTTTATGAAGAAAAACTAGGCTAGGCTAATTCCAATACTGGGAAACACGTTTTCAAGTTGTGTTTTATAAAGCTCTCCCACAGTCAAAAGAGAGCCTACCATTCCTTCAAATCCCCATTTAATAATTCACATTATCCGCCTCCTCTGATTCTGTTCACATTTTCCCCATTTTCACATACTTAACATCAACTGAAGCTGGCTTACAGAAAATGAATGCTTTAACCACTCACTCAACTAATTTGATCAACAAACAGCATTTTGGATAGCTAACGTGAAAAATACCACTGTAAGTGAAACCCACCCTTTGAACTTTAGCACACATTGCTACTTGCTCACTTTTATTTTCCCAGGCTTCTGTAGACTTTTTTATTGTGACGAAAGCAATACTGAAGAAATGTGACTTCCACTTATTATTTCAGAAGGCGTGCCGGGACAAAGCGGGAAATGGAAACTTCTGCTTATTGGGGAGGAAGGCCAGGGAGGAGTGTTGTTTTTTTTCTAAGGTGAGAAGCAGGTCTCAGACAATAAACTTCACACAGGAAAATTTATTCATCTCTGACACTATTCTGGGGAAAGGGAGTGAAAAGCATGAACATGTTAGAGGAAGTGTTACATATCTCATTGGCCTTCAACACTCTTATGAGAAAGCATCATTCAAAAATCTTGTTTACTGGTTCATTTAATCTTTCTAAAGGAACTTGGAAAAAGATCCATCAGCATTCTTTATTAGGAAGCACTTTATTCCAAAAGAAAAAAGGCAAATCAGATTTTACACATTGAAATTTTCTTTGCCAAAAAATCAAATCATGACTTGCCATATTGCCTCAGAGGAGATAAATTCCACCCCCTACCCGTAGTAGGACACATTAGCAACTGTCCTATTTAAGTACATGCAAGTACATATGTAGTTCCATGAAAAAGAAGTTGTTTATTTGACAACGTTCCACTGACATAACATCCAAGTCCTTCATAATTTTTATTTCATTCCTCTTTATTTTGTGATGATTTATAGATACCAAGAGACCAAGAAACCAAGAGTCTAAGTCCAGAGTCATATCAGTATTTAGTCTTCTAACTTCCATTAAAATCCATGGCAACTATGTGCTGAAATAACTGTCAGAGTCTAAATAATTTACAAAAGAGTTATAAAGGAATTCTGTGGCAGAACAGGGAATCTTATCCAAGTCTCCCAAAGCCAGTATTTTACATCCATTTCTTTCAGCAGCAGTATCAGTCTAAGCAGCTGCTGAGCTCAGTTGTTCATTTCCTATCTTTCTTCCCTGCAAACTTCACCTTTTCAGTTATGCCAATCCAAATATTGGTGTAGAGTTTGGTAAAACAGATCAGGGAAGAGACACCTGACATCATGATCCACATATGATCTAGGACCAGATAAAAAATGCTGCTAAATCAAAACCACTCTAAGAAAAAGTGTAATATATAAAAGTTGTTTTAAAAGATACAGACACAAGAAAACATTCTAATGAAAAAAAAAAAAAAAAGGTTCAATGACTAGACTTGGAAATAGCAGAGTTCCAGAGTTGCAAATCATGATCTACATTTACTATGGTAGGGCAATAGTAAAGTTGCCTCCCAAAACTATTTTGAGAAGTTCTAACCACTTTTCCCAGTTTAGATTACCCTCTTCAAAAGTTGGTATAATTATATTCATCCTATTTGTAACTGAAGAAATAACAAGTTCTATAAACTGTAGATAATACTAGATCTAGAACTGAGGACAGCACTTGTGTGAATTTCTTTTTCCATATCCGCTCTTATTTTCCATGCTCAACTGCTTGGTCTGCTCCCCAGATTTTTAGAACAGGTTTGGTCATACCGTTAAATGCGTGCACATCTATTTGTGTGGCTTTTAGTTATTTGTCACAAGCAATGCATCTAACTATTCAAAGCCAGGAACAACGCTCCCTAAACTGGATTTTCTCTTTCCTTTCCTGGTAACAACATACAAGATTTGTAAATTCATCTCATTTCCCTGTATAACTTCTCCACAGAAAACAAAGCTGTTTCTTTACTATGCCATTAGACAATTATGAGGGAGCTGTTTTGTTTTGTTTCTTCTCTCCTTGGTTTCCTCCCCATATCTGATCTTTACTGACAAATTATTTGCTCACTTTAGCTTTCTACACGACACACTCTAAAGTTTCCTTAATTAACTGCTGACTCAACCATAATTGACTCAACTTTCTGAACAGTAGTTTTGTTATGTGAAGGACATGATAAGTCAAAGGTACTAAATAATTAAATTGACTTTGGTATGATGCATTATCATAAACTAAATAAACACAATTAAACAAAATTGCACCTCTGACAAACTAGCTATCAAATGCTGATTAGCTGTCAGTTTAATTCTTCTAAATCAAAACAGAACATATGATAGCAGCTTTCAAGACTGCATCATTTCATTTGTATAAGAAAAGGGCTATAAAGTCTACCAGGAAAAAAAAAAAAAAAAAAAAGAGAAAGAGAANAAAGAGAGAGAGAGAATTTGTATTACCATTTCATCTGTAATTGCTGACAATTAATCGCATTACTGTGAGTATTATGACCATACTTTTCCTCTGTGCCCGGCAGGCTTTGCAAGGAAGTAGAACTGTAAAACAGTTATCCCTGACATCATTAATAAAAATATTATTATTTAACTCAGTTTCTTCCAAGGAATAATTATTTTCTCTCTGCTGTATATATTCTGACATCTTTCAGCATATAATATTCAGTCATCTCAGAGGCTGATGCATTTTCTTTCCCGCTTCTTTTGCAGGATGAACATTTCATGCCTATTAAACAAGTCTGGTAAAAGAAAAATAAAAAATATCCCTGCACCTGCTTAGTGCAAAGGGTAGGAATCACCAGGGAAACATACATAGATGTGAGCAATAATCTGTAGCATGGCATAGTCTAAGATCCTGAACATTTCTAACCTGCATTTTACAGAAAACACCCAGAAAAGATAGCAGCCAGCTGGAGGTAAGAGCATGACCTATTTCTAAAAATGACCCAATGTTTTGCCAACCCAAGCTAAAGCGCAGTGTGTGAGCATATATGAGGTATCTAGGGAATAGTCTGCTGGATAGATCTGGCTTCCTGATACCTCTTCAGAGTATTTCAAACAGGCATGAACATGAAATAATCTGGCCTACTATACATGCAGTGACTGCATCCACAGTTAAATAACAGAGGGTATAAAAATGTAACTCAGATTTTCTGCCAGCTAATAACTGACATATTATTCCATCTTGTATTTTCCCGAGGGCATTGGCACTTCATTTGTCAAAGACAGCCTCATTTTATAACCGATATTTTTTTATGTTTAAACTTTTCCACACACATATATCCTAGAAAAGAAAGAAGAGGCTGCCTATTGGTAAACTCTCCTAAGTGAATAAACTAAAGTCTGATGTAACACACAAGAGTTTGGACTCCTAGTTAGGTATCAACCTATAGTAGATGTTAAGAGCCTTGGGAAAAGAAGAGGTATTTTGTATTAGGTGTGGTAAAGAAGCGGAAAATAATTTCTGGCCCCAGCTGTGAGCTGGTCTTACTGCTCAGCTCACAATAAGGAGATGAGACAAATACAACAGAAGAGAGAATTTAGAACAGTAAGGAAACATTCAAGCAAAACTAGAAGAAAGAAGAAAAAGCACAGGTCACCACTTACCTGAAAGGATTCCTCGTGACTGTTGAATAGTGCTTTTTTGTGGTAGTGGTTTAGATGGTGGAGGGAGGTGTGTGTGTTTGGGGGGNACAGATTTTAAAACAAGTAAAGTCAGTGGCTTTATGACCTGAAGACTCAGAGCTTTACATGAGTTTACAATATGTGATAGAAGATCTGTGGGGCAAGAACCAGATGTATTAAGATTTGTACATTCACACATATTTGCTGAATAAAAAGGCATATACCTTTCCTGTTTAGCTGCTACATTAAGTTCTTACTGCTCCTGAACAATTGTTGCCTCTCCCAGTTGATGCTGTGTGCATTACAAAGATGTGCAATACTTTGCTATTACTTAGGGATTAAAATATGTAAGTTCAGACATGATTCGGCTTCCTCCACAGCTGCAAGTAAGATTTTTCCGTTAGTTTTTTGCTGTGCGAGTGATGGTTTTAATATTCTTACCACACTGTAAACACCCAGCTTACAAAACAGAAGGATGACTAAAATGATGACAACTGTTCTTTGCAATGAGAGGTAAAGAAAATACTACATCTGGGAGAACATGATGAAAATGTTTCTCTTAAGGAATTCTCAAACAAAGAGCATAAAGGCTAACTCATGATGAGAGAGAATCTAGCTATGAAGTGTGTTTTTTTTTTTTAATGGCTTTTTTTTAAAGGGGATTTTAAAGTGATTTTGTCTGTATCTCTTAATAAATGGAACGATGCCTCCTGTATTTTGTTTAAAAAAGAAACTTTGCATTTATGTTATGATATTTAAAAAACGCAAACTGAGACCAAGGTCAAATACTGACTTCAGAGACTTTTGTTTTGAAAATCTTAAAAATCTCACATTTTCAGAACAAATTGTCTTTAAGTAGATTTTAAAAGCCAGTCAGAGGACTAGTTTTCTTTCACAGCACACTGAGACCAGCACTTACAAAGAGCAATGTATATGTATATCAAGAAATAACTATCCTTATACATGTCTTACTGACTTGTGAGTCAGTGCTTTTCCTACACTGACATCTTTGAAACCATGCCATATCAAGGAGTTAAATTTCATCTCAGACAAGTACTAGGGCTAACTTTTGCTAGCTTGTGACTTCTGTAAAAGCAGTGGAAATGCTTTGCAGGTCCATACCTGAAGCATGATACATGGCAGCTTTTCAAGAAACTAGTGGTCAGAGCATAAAATTCCTTTTCCGAGTGAAAATCTGAGAGGGGGGAAAATTGTTGCACATTGGAAAAAGACTTCAACATTTCTTCAGACAAGAATCCTCAAATGTTGTTTACAGAAATTGAAGCAATATTTTTGCTTTGGCTCTTCAAAACAAACTCAAGATGACGTTCCTCAAGCTCTCTGAACCCTGACAGCCCCAGGAGCCAAGCAGCTTAAACTCATCCCATGGCTGGAAATCTGGCTCCAGACAGGCAAACTGTTGGTGAAGTAGGCAAGTTTCCATGGAAACCTGCCTAGTTTCTGTCAAGAGTAACTAAGAAAAACGAACTTGTTCCCACAGAATGTTTTGATGATACTGAATCAGCATTTTTTCAAACAGTTCTATTAATAAACTACCTAGACTTGTATCTGCGGGCTAGTTTTGAAAGACTGACTTAATGCAGAGTAACACATTGTGATCTCAAAGAAAGCAAATAAGCCTCTATTGACTTTCTTATCAGGAGTTAATCTCCCAAGGCATCATTCTTTCCATCTGGCCAAAACACTGACACTCTTTTATATATACATATATATTATGTACACACTTGTGTAAAGTTGAACAAACTCACAAATCCCACCTTAAAAGTAAACTCTCAGTTCCTTAGTTTCAGCATTGTTTGCTTATGTATTACTACTAATTCAGTGCCTATAAAGAGGCTTCCGAGCCTAGATGAAATAGGCCATTACAATGTTATTATTTTATTAACTAGTTATTTGAAGAGCCTTCATACTGACTGAATACCAGTCATAGACTCTAACACGCTGTTCCATGACAGAGCTTTTAAATAGCGTAACAAAATAGATACACAGCTGATAAAGACAAAAAATCAGACAGAGATCTGAATGTTTCAGGAAAACATTAGTAAATTTAGGATTATGCATTGCAAGGTAGAGGTGGGTGCTCAGAGTGTGATAACAGACTAAAACGCTAGCACTTAGTGACTAGACTTTACTGTGATAAAACACAGGGCAGCAACAGATGATAGCCCACATTTATCACTAGACTACACAAGAACTACATTTTGTCAGCTGAAAATGCAGGCTGTGTTTATCATACCCTTTGAAAGGAAAGCAGATAGTCGGGGAACATGCAATATGCCTTTCACTGTAATAGCAGTAATATGATATGTGCCTCATTTGCAAGTAATTTATACCGTTGAATATCACAGATGGAGACCCCTGGAAGTACAGTTTCTCTCACACTTAGACTTTCCTACATTTGTGTGTTTTGCTTGCAGGAGGGATTACAGAATGATTATCCTGACGTGATTTCTCTCAACTCTGCAATGCACAGATCTTTATCTTTCAGTATCCTTAAAAGAAATATGAGTATGGATTTCTTTCCACAATGTTTTTGTTTGTTTCTCTTTGTGGGTGGGGTATTAGGATGTAAAATTATATTTTACCACCATGCAATTTACTGATTTTACACCTGAGAACCTCCAGGGCATGTTCTATAACATCTTGCATTCCAGGGTGCTAGCTTTAGTTTAGATGAAAAAGAGGAAGCACTTGCATGGCCTGCAGTCTTTGTGCATTAATAATCACAAAAGAATGCAAGTTAACTTTAAAATCACAAATTGTGGGGTTTTCTTCTTTTCTGCTAGTAAATTTTTGTTGAAATTCTACTTACACTTGATAAAACTTAAAGGATTTCTGTTTTTGTCTGAATTGAGAACCATTCAAATTTTGTTTGTGTCGGGGCTTTAAGACAAACTCTCCTGGTAAGACAGCATCATACAATTAGATCAGAATTCATACATGATGTTGCTCAAAGATACTTAGGAATTTGTGGAAATAAAGACCCATGTAGAACCTTAATATTTTTCAAAAAATGTGAATAACAATGCTAGAATCGTTATAGCAAATGCCAGAACTAAAATTTCATTGAAAGATAATTTGCCTAGTCATGTAGCATAGCTAATTAATGTAGACCTAATTATAAGTTAATTACAAGCACTAATAGACGTAGATCAATTACATACAGTAAAAGCATATATAACAGTACAAGATAATGTACATAAACAGGCTGGACAACTGTTGTGTTGACAATGAACTATTGCATCATTACAAAATATCATGCAAACTGGAACAGAGGACAAAATTTTCCCAGAGTGTGTACCTAAGAACTAGGCACTAGATTAATTTCATTTCATTACTATTCTCAATCACATAAAAAGCATCCAGAACAACAGGATAGAATCTTTATTATATCTGACGTCAGTAATTTAAGACAGATAATGAGATTTTTCTTGGTAAAGAAAAAGGCCCTTAAGGCCTTTTCTGTTCTGAGCAAAGGATTCTTTGGAATATCAAACCCAACAAAGACTTAGTTAAGACTTGGATAGGTGCTGGAAATAAGGTTGTCATTTTTTAGCCAGGGGAATTACAGTTTTTCCTATACAAAAATGAGGCTTTAAGTTCAAAGACAAAATAACAAGATTACCTTTGCACACAGGATTATAAACCTGTTTCTTCTCTTTCTGATTTAGACACTTCTACTTTTATGTGTTACGATACTCCCTAGTGATTTAGCTCTCCTACCAATGTTCATCATGCTAGCTACCCTCTCTAGGTAAATAGTCCATATATCCAAAAGATAGTCCAAATCACTCAGCAGCAACACATTACATCTTTGGGCTGATTCTAAAGTCAGCAGTTCCTATGTGGCTTGTCCTACTGCAGTCTGCCTTCCAACAAGGGAAAATAAGCTTTTGGCCTCAATTTTTAATCTTCCCATACCATTTTCTACTTGCTGACATATCTAGCTGTCTCTCTAGTGAGCTCTAACACTTCTACTATTACAAAGGATTAGCTCAGAAGAATGTCTCTCTTCTGTTCATCTTTCATGCTACTAAAAAAAATCAGCAATCTCACTATCTTAAATAAAATTGAAAACAAAACAAAACAAAAACCCTTGAATACCAGTGAACTGGAAAGGCAACTAAATAGGTACAGGCTTGTTTGATTCCTAGCCCTTTAATGAGACAGACTAAGGATCATAGGATAATTTAGGTTCAAATAGGATGGGATTTCTGCACAATAAATACAAGGCACAAATTAATGAACAGCCACATATTAAATCTTGGCATCAATCTCTTGCTCTCTAAGATGAAAGTAACATGGAAAATAATTATCTAGTGATAAGATTTCATTCAGGATCTGGGAATTGGACATGAGATTACCGATTGATTTCTAAGGCACTGAAACATGTTATTATTTCTACACTAAAATTGAAAAGAGACATGCTGTGAAGGAGACGAAGATTCCTTCCCTAATCTGAGTGTGTTTTGATATTATGTTTGGTCAGTAACACACATGAACTGGCCTTATCCAGGATATTAATGTTGGCTATGTGATTTTTTCTTTAATTTTAGTGATTTCATCTATAGGAAATGCAATTAAATAACAGTCACACTTGTATCTATATAGCTGCCCCTCTTTTTCACTCTTTTCAGTGCTTAACCAAATGTTTGAATAAACCAGCAAGTGCTCTAAAGTTCACAAAATGTAGGCTCTGCAAAACAGAAAGGAGACCTTTACAGACATCTTGCCACCCCTGCTGGCCTGCAAGCTATTTAAAATCTTTTTCAGGCTGTAGCCTATCATCCAATTAATATCACCTAAAGCATGAAAAACATTCTACTAAAAAGAGGGGAGACAGGAGGATAAGAATAGGAAAATCCTTTACGAAAGTTCCCTTTGTGTGCAACCTTTTCTGTAGCATCACTCCTGAAAGCAAAAGAAACAAGAATAAAAAAATGTCTAATGATCTTTATTCCTCTTGGGATGTGGTTGTATTTTCTTCTAAATCTGCCAGCTAAAAACCACACCTGGAATCTGTGCATTGTTTCCTCACACAGTGACAGCAGCTGCTCTAGCAGATCCCAGAGGTCTAGAAGCCCTTTTGCTGGGCTTCAACTGAAAAACAAAACAAAACAAAACAAAAAACAAAAAACAAAAAACAAACAACAACAACAAAAAAGAAGAAACCCTTATCATGAGTTAATGGAACGAGAAAAGAACAAATGGTGTTCTTAAATACTGTGACAGTGCAAAAATTATCAATTGTTCTAGTTATTTTAACATTTGGAAATAAGTAACAAATGTATAGCAATTTTTTTCTTTTATTTATGCTCATAAAATGGTGAAGTGGAATTTTTATTTGCAACATGCTGAAAAAACGTCCTATTAGAAAAGGACAGATTTACTAGCCAGTGAGGTGATTTTGATAGTGAGGAACAATTCAGATACTTAACCATGATGAAGCAAACAGTCATATTAAGAATCTGTTAATGTGTTTTATTTAGTTAGTCCTCTCTCTTCACATTTGGAATACATTCACAGTCTGTTAATATATTGTATTTTCATATTGCACTTGAAAAAGGGGATAGATGCTGACTGGTTCTTATATTTGGAGCTTGAAACCTCAAAAAACACTAAGGAAAAGTTCTGCAGGTAGCAGATTTAGGTTTAGCATTTCCGAGCTAGTGATCTTTCTTTAGGGCAGAAGCATAGGTATGCAGGGGTATCAAATATCTTCACTATTAAAAATCTAGAAAACTGAAAATTGAACTTTTCCTCTCAGGAAACAAGCTGATCTGTTTTCCTTCATCTTTTTTTTTTTAAGTTTGGAAATAATTTTTTTCAGGCCTAACCTTTTTGATCCCAAATGAAGACAGCTGGCACGTGGATTGATGGGAATTCTCTAACATAGTTACTCTACAAATGGAGTGCACACACACTCTCTCGTTCAAAACTTCAGCTATTTGAATTCAATAAAATATCAGTCTAAGCTTCATAAAGCCCATTTGGATAACTTTTCCAATTTAAAAAGACTAACACAGAGTACACTGAAATGTGGAAAAAATGAGATTTTCCTGTCTACGCCATCTTCCTGAAACAGTTGTAGGTTCCTAAATATCTCAGATTCATCTTCCCTTCCCCACTTCTACTATTTCCACAACTCACAATGGCCAGTAAGTTCAGAAGTGCCCAAGAATCTGCCTGGGTTCTGGAACAGGACTGCAGCGTATGCTAGAACACTGATAAAAATCAACTGATTCCTGCACAGAGTCTGATAGTTACAAGATGACAAGGACCATTCCCACCCAGCAGTCTGCATGCAGCCACTCTGTTTTGAAAGAACACTGCTAGCATAAATATGGGCTGTTTTTATCCAGCTGCAGTCAGCATAGTTTTTTGTTGTTTTTTTTTTTTTTTTTTCTTTTGCCTCAGCCTCTTGAGTTACACCATTAAACTTACTCTGCAGGCTTCTCTGCTCCTTGTGAAGTTAAAGCAACACGATCTTTCTCCAAACCAAGCATGAAAGGTAAGTAGTACTTCCTAGGAACAGCTTTTAGCTACAGTGATAGGTTTTCAGCCGGCTGGCAAACCTCTCTCTTGCAGTGACAACATAATTGTAGTAATTCTACATTTAGACTGAGACTGATGGTGTGTCCAGTGCTAAACCATTGATTGTCTCCTGTTGCATTGGCTCTTCAGCTCTTGGTTGAAGATGCTTTGGCAACTAGAGTATCAATGCCAGTACATAGAAAACTAGTTATCTAATCCAGGAAACTACAAAGTAACTACATACTGTCATTTATTTTGAAGATGAACTTATCTACACTTCAGGTGTCTGAGTTACAGTAGACAAGTCCTATTCTAATCATCTTCAGCAACATTCTATTGGACTTTATGATGAAGAGTTTTAAACAGCTTTACAAACTTTAAGGTTGACAAGTCTTATCAGAATACCTTTCACTTGTTTTATTTGTTTTCGTGTGTGTGTGTGTATGCGCCAGGAAGAGACAGTTTGGCTTTCTGATTCTAAACCAGAAAGTTACTTGTTTAGACAGTGTGACAAACACAAACTTTACAGGGAAAGCAAAGAGAAGAAAAATCTTTGGAAAAGAATGGCAGGTGGATTTCTTTAATAGTTATTATAAAAAGTTTATAGTTGCATTGTCCACCTAGATATTGATGTCTCTCAAGCACTGTTTGCTTAGTGGCAGATGGTAATTAAATAAAACATGAAAAATAAGCTATATAAACATTTTGACATACTTTACTCAAATAAGTAGGATTCATAGACAATTGTATAATAAAATATACTCTTCTAATTATTTAGAAATGATAGAAAGTAGTTTTCAATTATCTCTGTATTGAGTCACAAAAGCAAGCAAAGAATAATTTCTGGGTGTTGAAATTAGAAGCGATCACACACCTAGTTCTTCTGACTACTAAATGCTAATGACAAATAAAATCAGAAATTGATTAATTAAAAAATAAATCCAAAAGGATTTAATGATTAAGAGCTTTGTAGCATGCTAAAATAAAATAAATAAATAAATAAATAACAGACCTTCTACACCCAGTTCTTATGAAGAGAAGGCTAAAACTCATTCTTACACTTGGAGGTACTTGGAGGTACACTTGGGCTGTGTACATGACACTTTGGAAACACAGTCTGTTACTCAGGCACCTACAAGCTCTTTGAGAAATACCACCTTGCCACAGATGCCTTGTCCTTGAAAACCTTTAAAAACACAGCTAGTTGTACACCTGACATGAATTTCTTTGACAGTTATTTCTAAGCAGCCCCTCAAGCGGTACCTGGAGGAGCAGGGATTCAGACGCAAGCTACATTAAGTTTCACTGAGCACAGAAGGGAGGAAGGTACAGAGCTCTAGGAGAAGCCATGCACATACACCTATGCCACCACAGCAGGGCTTTCTGGAAGCTTCTGGGCTACCCTCAGGGCAGCCCCTCCCCTCAAGCCATGCTTAGTCAATTGGCTTCGTGCTGGCATCACGTTCCCTAAATGGTGGAATCAAGGCCGTCCAATGGTCCCCAGCTGCCTGGCAAAGAGCCGGCTGGGCCTGTGCATGGCCCACCCCTCCCTGACATGGGGTGACACAGGGCTGCCCCCAGCATGAACGGTGAGAGGTGGGTTTCAGCTGAAGCGCCCATGTGGGTTGCTCTGGGACCTCTGTCTGCACGCAGGCAGGACCGCCCAACTGCCAGCGAGGCCCCTGCATTCTGGTGCTCACTGGAGCACGTGTCACCGGTTGTAGCCACAGAAGCCCTCAGGCTCCCACAGCCAGGCACATAAATCACACTGCTTGGACACTAGCAGGTGCTGGGTTATTGTGAGTGCACAGGTGTTAAAGCATAGGCAGATGTTTGTAAAGTCAAGATTGCCTGAAAGTGTCAGCACTAAAAGCTCATCTTTGATTAACGACTCATCAGTGCCAAGCAAGTATGCAAATGATGAATGTTCATGAAACCCCAAATCGTGGGAAATTATGTCTGACTATAATTGCAATCTATATTTCACACACCCCCATAATATGAGTGCTGGCTGCGTAGAGAAGAAAAGCGGGAAAACATTGCCCAGTTGTTAAAACCACTCCTATGGTTGTGCTACTTTGCCCTCTGCCCTCCAGACAGAGCTGTCTTTCAGACGAGAGGCCAGGACGCTCAGCCAGACCCCGTACTTTGGCCTGTGTAAGTTCCCAGTGCATAATACACACAAAAAGGGAGACGAGCAATCCAAGAGGCTGTGAAGTACTCTGAAAGATAAATGTGGGCAGTGGATTTATTAACTGGCTTTCCTCTCTGGAAACTGTTGGCCTGTCATGATCAGCCAAAATATGAACCCTAAGAGCTAGTGTTCTCTTACAGGGAAATTTTTGGCATGCTGGCATTTATTCTAAATAGAGCAATCCCTTATGAATTCATAGCCTCCTGAATTTTCACTTCTGGGGAGAATAATGAAAAATGCTTGTCTTTCTTCTTACTGTGCTGTGTTCCAGCCTCACATTGCACCATCGAATACATCAGGTAGGTCACCAGGAGAACAAGAACCAAGTACTAAAAATTACAGATATCTTGAGATTTCAACTACAAAGAATCTTATCTCATTCCCTCCCTCCCCTGCAGAAAGAAACACTGATTCCTCTAGCAGTCTTAAGCCCAATCTCTACGGTAGTATGTCTAATTGAACCAAGTTCTTGCTTATAGTTTGAGCTTATTATCAGATTTAACTGAAGAACTGTGTAAATTTGAAGTAAAGGGGGGAGGTCTCAAAGCTGTATGACCCTTTTTTTTATTATTATTACTTTTATTATAACCTTAAAAACAAACTGGGAAGACTTTATAAACACAACTAGCCCATACATCCAAAAGCCTAAAACTCATTGTACCAAAAGATGAATAAATCCTAACATTATGAAATAATTAAATAGACACAAAATATGGAAGTTTCTCAACTCTTCTGGTCTGAAGTTGGTATTTAAACATAAAAATGTATCCCTGTTGAACTGTAACTCCAAACACAATACTAATTTGGGGGACTGGAGGAGAAGCAGCAGTGTTTTGTATGTGACAGCTTATCCCAAGCTTGCCATGTGAAAAAAAAAGTCGTATTGTGTAACTATCACATTAAACGCTAAATAACTGATTGCCTGGCTTTCAGTTTGGATGGAAAGATCAGGGATTCAGATGAGTTCCATTTTAATCTTATTTATACATTTTGTCATCCCCCCCCAAGCCAGAGTTTATTGTTGGAATTTTGTTTCTCTTTTTCAAAACTCAACAACAACCAGACAAAAGTGGTCACAGAAATGGTGCTAATAAAGAGTAGGGTTCTGTCCTTGATAATGAAACATTTCATCTGTAATAATCTTATGTATAGGTCTTCTGTTTCATTTGTATTCATAAAGCCACTGCTCCCTTAACAGAGGGTGTTACTGGGATGAGTAGTAGGAACATTGAAGTTTATCAGAATTACAGTGCTTAATTTTCCTAATATGAATGACAGTGCAGTTCCAGTTGAACGTTAATGGGGTTTGTAAAGAAGTCAAAAATGCTTGACAGCGTTTTTTTCAGAGACTTTCCTGGCACCCTGGATTTAGACACTGGCCATAACTAGAATAGGAAATGAAGAAATCATGGAAATTACATTTTTCAGGCATAAGAGGGGGTTATGAGGGAGAGCACCAACAAGTGAAAAATGATTCATTACTGACACTATGTTTCCCCAAAAAGCAATACTGAAAATCCTGTGGTTCCCTAGTGATCTAGTAAAACTAATGCAGTTACAAAAATCCTAAAAGCATGTAAGTGGTGCTACCGTGTCCAGCACAGGGACAAAATTGGTGGGGCCAGCCCACAGAAAAGCTTAATGCAGGCTAGGAAGTGACTAAATACAGATGATATCTGCAAAGAGATGATTGAAATCAAATTATTTTTTCTTTATTTAAACATAAAATTTATTTAAACACCATGAATAAATAATTATCTTTTAAAATATCTTAATGAAACCTTCCAAAACATTTATTCTTGAAAACATTCAAACCAGTACAATCACTTCTTCTACTGTTTCTGTTAGATTTGTATAAGCAAAATCCGAACATAATGGCAAATTTTAAATTTTCTGACTGCCACCTACTCTGAGTCTTTAGGGATTTATCTGTATTTCTGTATGGAAAGTAAATTAGTTTTTCCACTGCATTGTGTGGGAAAATGATTTCATGGAACCTTTTCATTTTAACTATTATGTTCAGGGCAAATATATCTGTTTGTTGTTTATTTTTGTTGAGAGAAATGAGTAATAATCAGTTTGCAGGCAGCTTTCAGCAACTTCCTATATTACATTTCAAATCAACAAAGTAATCATCAGGCATAATGTCACCATTTGTCTCCATTCAGGCTCTTGACCTTTAGATTGCCCATTACGGAGAGGAAGACTAGTTCCTATCCATGATTTGGCAACAGAAGAGATTTTCCTGTTGTAGCTACACATTGATTCATCAGAAGTTGCAGCCCAATTGACGTCCATTTGATTTGGAAGTTTCCTTCCTCTTCACTGGAATAGGAAGCACATATCATTATGGGCTAGTCCATTAATTAGTTTTAAGGGAGGACATTATAAGAGAGGAAAACTGTCTACACAGATAGAAATGCTGAACTCTAGATAACCACCAAACAGAGAAAGAATGCTGTATTGCATATTTATGGTTTTTGAATGGACACATTTGTTGCCAAAATGAATCCAAATCTACTAACAGAAGTAAGTAACATACTATAGCCTTTGTGGCACTGTCCCTCTACTTATTTTAAAATTGCATGCTGCGAAACTGGGCAAAGAAAAGATAACTGGATGGGATGAGAATAATAAAAGAATTTTAATTGTGTGTAACTTCGAAAGTATCTGTGATAAGTTGATCTTACTGTTTATTTGGTAGGCTCAGTTGCCAACACACAAATTTGCAAAAAATTGTTCCACAAATATCATAGAATTATAAAATCATATAATATCCTGAGTTTTAAGGGACTTACAAGGGTCATTGGGTCCAACTCCTGGCTCCACACAGGACCACCCAGAAACCAAACCATATGTCTGAAAGCATTGTCCTTCTTGAACTTCAGAAAGCTTGCTGTCATGACCACTTCCCTGGGCAGCCTGTTCCAGTGCCCAACCACCTTCTCAGTGAAGAACCTTTTCCTAACATCCAACCTGAACCTCCCCTGTTGCAGCTTCATGCCGTTCCCTTGGGTCCTGTCGCTGTCACCAGAGAGCAGAGATATTGTAGAAATTACAATATATTATACGAAGGAAGGAAGAGAAGAGTATGTTTCACTTTTCTTTAAGTGGAAATAAAGTCTATAGCAAGCCATTCTCTTCAATACAGATTCTCACATAACAGTGGAAGACAGTGCTCTCCTTTGCAAAGTCTCATTAAAAGAACTGAAATGAATACATTTTTATATCAGTTCTGAACAAAATTTTACAGTGTAATATTTGCATTACATTTCCAATAAAGGACAGCTCGGTACCTTCAATAAAGCAGTGAAGTCTGTCTCCGATTATAGAGCTCTTGACTGCCAAGAAAATAAAATGCCAATTGTTTAACTGGGGTTTTCCAAGAGTAGCTGTATGTGCAAGACACCAAAAGAGGAGCAAATCTGGCAGTCAAGCTCAAATGCTGTGCAGCAGAGGCATGCAAAAGAGAACAGTTGTAGTCTAAGCTGTCTAGAGATTTCTGGACAAACTGTTACTCAGAGCAAATAGGAAGTGAGCTGCAGAAAGACCTCTGTCCTTTCGTTGACAGGTGGGCCAGAGAGACGTGATAGAAGTTGCTCTACAGTTTTGGTGTTTCACAGAAAGCCCTGTATTCGGGAAACTGTATGATCAAAAGAACAAAACACAAATCTCAGCTAACACTGAGGGTATTTGTTCATATCCAAAGCGGGACTGCAGTGGCATGCTATATGAATTCTTTATTTTTCTCTGTAAGTTTTGAGGAAAAGCCTGGAGATGAATAGGAGGTTACATCTCTCTACTTCTTTGGATTGGGAGGTATTTAGGGAGGCACTTTGCAGTTCTTTGTTGAGCAAAGTTCTTCACTTTAACAAATAGGTGACAGAAAATTTGGCCTATTGTTCAGTATGAGTCAATAGAAACTACAACAGTCTCAGCTTCCTGTTTCCTCTGCTGACTCCCTTTACAAGAGAATCCCACTTCAGTTGAAACACATGCAATTCAGTACCAGAAGTTAAACTCTATACACACTAGATACATACATACATATATATATATATATATACACATATTCTATAAACTATGTTGGTGGTCCTCTTGGTTTTAGTTACATTTTGAACTGAGAGTAAAACAAGTTCTTTCAAGAACAATTAAGTATAAAAGAAACCTACAGAAAGCGCAGGAAGGTGTTTGTGGCTCTGATTATACACATGTGGAAGTGAAAGGACTGCCCTACCTGAAGGAAGTGTTGAATAAATGAAAGTGGTAGAATCTATGGTGTAGGCCAGCCCACATCAGGAGTAGTTTTGCTTTAGTGAGGAAAAGTATTTCAGACTGGAGAATGATTGTAAGTAAATTAAGTGAGTAGGAGGAAAGACCCGTGTACATAGTGTTTTCAATCAGCTTTATTCCTTCAGTGCTCAACTCTTGTCTTTTAAGAACCTAGAAGGTTTTTAAGTCTTCTGGCTCTATCTCTGGAAAAGTGTCAATATTTAGGAACTCACACTTTTAGATGGGTGAGAAGAGCAGCTTCCTTGTGTGTGTTTCAGTACCTGACCAATGATCATCTGCCTCTCTCACCATTTGGAAGGGAAAAAATGATCAGAGATATGGCAGGAGCAATACAAACCTTGTCCTTTTTCCTGCTTTGCAAATGATGTGAGGATCTAGTTCTTCTGATTCTTAAAGAATAGGTCACTCTGCTATACACCTATTTATGCATGTGTACACTTTTGTTTAAATTTGATGATCACTTCCATCACAGAAGAAGAGGAGAGTATTTTGAACATTGTTATGTTTACTGGTTTGCTTTCCTCCTGGCTACCAAATATGTGACAGTGTATGTATAAGCTGATGTGTAAAGAAGTTATAGACAAACAATGGAATATAAATTATGCTTTATTTTACCATTACTGATGATAACAGAATGGAAAGGTCTGTATATTTTTGTGCAAGGTCAAGTACAGAATAAAAAGTACATGCAAAGAGCAAGAAGAACAAGGTGTATGAGAAAAGATTGGGGTGAGGAGGAGATTAATCACAACTGTTTTTCAACTATGTAAAAGGAGAAAAACAATATAGTGTCCTCCATATCCAAAGGAAAAAGGATTTAGACAGCAGACATAAACTGTAGTGAGAGATATTCAACATAGACATAAGCAGTAAAAAAGCCAAAAGCAGGTATTTTCAAAGTAATTATTATGAAACAGCAGAACGGATTCGCTGGAGAGGTTGTAAAGGCTGTATTAGAGCATATCGTTAAAAGCAATCTAAATACATCTTAAACCCACCCTTAGGCAAGGCAATGGGAAGGACCAGAAGACACCAAGAGATCCCTTCTAGCATTGTAATTCAGTGGTTTTCAGAACACTAGCTGATACTTCTCTTGCCTTGTAAAACTCACAGTAAATGGCACTGAAATTTTCTGAAATTATTACTGTCATTAAAAATGGCACTCACTAGCATCTCTTCTTAAAATGGAACAAACATATCCTTCACATATATTCTTCTCTCACTTTGGTTCTTCACTAATTAAACATCTGCCAATAGATGTTTCCAATCAATTTCACCTAAGATTGAATGATAACCTGAATCCTATACTTTGACATACTTGGGCCTGCCTTTGCATCTCCTTCACACACCTGAATATCTGAATTGCATGTGATTTTTTCTGTCATATGTTATACACTTAAGCATAGGTTAGATATTTGGATGTACAAAGTGAAATTTAAGTTACAGATAAAAATTTAGAAACCATATTTTAAAATACACCTACAAAAGCAAATAAGTTTTTATAAGGAAATAATCATAATATACTCTTGACCTGTAAGATTTTTCTATATATGTTTCAGGATTAAGCTAAAACACTTTTCAATCACCATTATGTAGATACCCATATTCATAAATGAATAAGAACTAGAAATGAACTGAAAAAGGAATTCACAGCCAAACACTATTAGACAAGGTGTAAGCTTCAAGAGTTGCAAATTTTTTAGGCAATTCACGCATTTTTATTGCTACAACTAGAACCCTACATGAGACTGTACTAAAACTTTGGGCTGTAGTTTGTCCTATTTCAAGATAAAGGCTTAGGAACTCCTGACAAACCCAAGGCTTAATGATTTTAAGTTAGAAAAGAGTTGAAAGAAGACTACCATTTGAACCTAAAAGGTTGTTATTTAAGACTTCTGTCACTCTTGGATATTTTTATTGACCTATTACCATTTAAAAATTTAAGTAAAAGTTCGTAATCTTTGCATTTAGTAAACTCTCTTGCTTGTTTTAAGCAGTGGTATCTGAGCAAAAGATGTTTTACAATTTCTAGTCTCTGACCTCTGGAAACCATTTACATAGTTTATCATTGAAAACCAGATAAAGCCGCACATAAAATTTCCTGGGGTTTAAAAGTAGTATAGTCCAAGGGCAGAAACAACACAGAAGTTTTTTCTCCCGGTCTGTTCATGTTTTTGTTTGTACACTGATCCATTCAAGAAGAAGGAAATTGTGTCCTACATGTGACCTCAAAGAGAAATTATTTGCTTCCTTTTCTATCAAGGACTAAAACATCCGTACAGATATATGCATCTAGGTGATAGCTGGGATCTGTACTTTATGTGCCTATAGCTTGTAGGGCTCAATTTTCAACTGTAGATTTTCAACTGATAGAATTATTGCAGTCTATTGGATTTTGGATGTAAATCTGATCTCATTCCAGAATAAATTTATGGTTGTGTAAGTGAAATCAGATTTGAGACTTACATGACATTATATAATATTATAAGAAACAGTTATTTACCTTATAGTGGCCATTGTTCTGAAATATGCTGTGCACTCTTGGCATGTGTGCATATAATGAGCTCTAAAATATCACAGTGAAAATATTTTGGCTAGCTTTTTTTGAGGCCATAACTGTTAGCCAATGAACTACCACCACTTCCTAAGTGCACACAGAGGCGATCACAATGCCCCTCTTGCTTTTTTTTTTTTTTTTTTTTTTTTTTGCCAAAGAACAGGCCAAGTAAATTCTGCATTCGGAAGTGGGAAATGATAGTGGCTTATGGGATACAGCAATGAGTCTAAGCTTAATACTGGTTTTCTGTTCTTTAGTTGTACCTACACTGAACTATTGGAAAATAAAAGGCTATATTGAATTTAATAAGAAATAGTCATTTTTACACTGGAGAGCACATTCACTTGTCATATCAAGTGACTCCCAAGTAGCTGCCCTCCATGTTTAAGAAAAAAAGAAGATTGTACTGGGTCTGGCTGGGATAGAGTTAACCTTCCCTGCAGCAGCCCATATAGCATTGTACTCTGCACTTGTAGCTAGAACAGCGCAGGTATCACACCAGTGTTTTGGCTACTGCCGAGCAGTGCTGGCACAGCANGTCTGTCCTCCCGAACAACCGCTACGTGTATTAAGGCCCTGCTTCCCAAGACGTGGCCGAACACCGCTCGTTGATGGGGAAGTAGAGAATAATTTTTTTTCCCTTTCCCCTCTGTGCTTCCGCGCGGCCTTCGCTTGTTCTTTCCTTTTTTTTTTTTTTCCTTTAATTAAATTACCCTTATCTCAACCTGCGAGAGACCCTGTTTTCTTTACATCATACTTTCTTCTCCTCCTCTTCTTTGAGGAGGGGGAGTGAGAGAGCGGTTGTGGTGGAGTTCAGCTGCCCAGCAGGGTAAAACCACTACAAAGATAAATTCCTTCTCCAAAGCAAAGGCTGTATGTACCCTTGTGGGAGAACCACTGACCTGACACCATGACTTTCATTTAGCTATTAGTGCAGCCTCCTGAATTCTGACACCCAGTTACTTAAGTTTCAGGACGCTTGGGATGCTTGTCTTTTCTTGTATCTACAAATGCAATATATAAAAGAGACTTAAAGAGACCTCATTGACTTAGTTCTATTTAGGTTAAAAGATATGCCACTTAAGATTTTGAAATGGTGAAGCCGAAGAGTGGGATTTCGGAGAAAATGTGGTGAATGCATTATGTAGTTATGGCAAAATCCCAGAGGACTTCGGAAAAACCTTTGCATTTAGTCCTACTAGACTTTGTCTTTGGGAAGTTGGAGCATGATATTCCTGCCATAAGCTCCCATAACTTTCCTGTCTTGTAGGCTGAAATGGCTGGAAAGAAATAAGAATTTCTCTTAGGTACATTATGGAAGATTTGATCAATTGTAACAAAGTATTATTAAGAATCCAGAGTGGACAGGGGAGAAAATATGCCCTTACTGGTGAAAACATCTACAGAATTTACAGACTAACCTTGCCAAGATTCATGTTTTGGGTTATTTCTGCAGTCATACCACCCGTGAAATATAGTTTGAGCAATAATGATGCTGTTTATAGATGCATGACGACTCTGAATCATACCAACTACCACTCTCCTCCCATCCAACTCTGAAGGAACCTCTCTACCCAATTAAGAGACAAAGCACTCTGAAAAAGCTCAGGGAGCCATTAGGTTTCACACACTGTTTGAGCTCTCAAACAGGATTAATTAAAATGAGACCACCACAAAGGAAGGGGAAACTGTGAGCATGCTATGGTTATTGTGAATCACAGAATCATAGAACTGCAGAATCATAGAACAGTCCAAGTTGGAAGGGACCTCAAAAGATCATCAGATTCAACCTTTCATGGGAAAAGGGAGCCTAGATGAGATTATCTAACAACCTGTCAAATTGCACCTTGGAAACTTTCATTTATGGAGATCCTACCACGTCCCTGGGGAGGTTGTTCAAGTGATTGATTTTTCTCACTGTAAAAATTTCTTATATCAAGATGAAACCACGGATGTACCCATTATCTCTAGTCCTCTCCATGTGGCCCCTTTTGAAGAGAGAGCCTCCATTCTCTTCATAGCCCCCCTTTAAGTACCACTAAACTGTGACAAGGTCACCGATAAGCTCTCTCTTCTCCAGGATCAAAAGACTTAACTCCTTCAGTCTTTCCTGATAGAGCTGATAGGTTCTCCAGCCCTTTGATCAACTTCTTGGCCCTCCTTTGGACACTCTCCAGTTTGTCTGTGTCTTGTTTTACTTGTGAAGACCAGAACTGGACAACAGTCCTCTAGGTGCAGTCTGACAAGCAGGATGATCACATCTCTATCTCTGCTAGTAATGCACCTGTGGATGAAGCCCAGGATTGTGATAAATAGGATGCCCTGTGGATGATAACTAGGGACTACTGAAAAAAAAAAAAAACTTGGAGAAAAGAATCTTTACAGCTTTCATTTAAGGAATGTTCTTCTTTCAGAAACTTTTTGATCTTAGAAAGAGAACTCATTTTGATTTGGAAGACATCTCTTGTATCTTCAAAAAATCAGATAGCTCTGTTAACAATCAACCAACCAGCCAATCAATCAAACTAAAAGTGAAAGGCCTAATAGTCTTAATTTAAAAATACAATCCTAATAAATCACTGTATGTTTCAACTATCAGTTAAGTAATAATTCAAAACAAAGCTCAAATCAGATATACTTTGTTTAATGGGATGAAGACATAGCAAGTCTGTTTTGGACATAGCAATCAATTTAATTTGGTTACTGGGTAGGCCACATAAAGAATTTATTGGAATAACATTAACAGCTGAGTAAAAGATTTGAAAGTTTCATGAAATTTTGCCTGTGTTGTCAAATACAGATGAAAATATTTTTTTTATGAATACAGTTAACCATTTCCTATTGGAGCTGCATTACATAACAAGAATTTAAGTATAAACATCTTCAAAGTACATTTTGTTAAGCTTTGGACTCTATCTAGCACTAGAAAAATCTAACAGTCTTGAAGATATTTTAAAAAGTAGTCTTCACAATTTGTCAAGTTATCTCAAAATATCAGTTTTCACTGGAATTAGTGTTACTAGAGAATAGGTCTACAATAACGTCTACCTTTACAAATATATTAGAAGTTCATTCCAAGAAAAAAGATTTTAAAGTTGACAGATGTCTTCTGTTGCTGACAGAATAGTTACCAAAGGCAAATATGATACAACATTTATTAATATTAATTAAAATTTATAGATTTTTAAAGTCTTCCTTCTCTCAGGTATAATCTCCAAATTTGTATACCAACTTTACAAATATACTTTTGGTTCAAAAGAACACAGAAGTGTTAAATGATATTGTTATCATTGGAAACCTCAGAAACACAAAATCACAACCCTAACAGTTTCCCAGTTCTTTGCAAATTAGTTCAGAAACCGCAGGAGTAAAAATCAACATTAGTATGAGTTACAAGGATTTCAGCTGCCAGAGTAGTCAAACCTTACTATTAATTTTTTTTCTGGTGGAACTCAGAGCTGAATATTCTTGAGCCACAATCACACTATATTTCTATACACTAACTATGTACAGGCCACAGATGCAGTGACATCTGCTAGTCTGCCTACACACTGGAAAGAAGGAAGGAAATTCTATAACAAGTCATTTTTAGGTAGAACCTATTTTTGATCCAGAATAAAAAGCTGAGTTGTGAGTTCTGTATCTTTAAACTATGTCATTTATTTTTTCTTTGTGGAATATCTTGTGTCTAAACCAAAATCACAGAAAAATAAACTGCTGAACAAGTTCTTCCCTTTTCCAGAATATGGTCCTAATTGATATCTTGTGTTTATGTCATCATAGACTTATGCTGCTCTAAGAGGAATAAACAGTTCTAAAAGAAAGTTGTGCAACACTGCACTGCATTGTCTGATTTTATAGTTCAAAATAAAAAATATGTTAGAAGTTTCTGTCATGGCATTTTCTTTATTTTGCAGTTTTAGTTAGATCTTGAAACTACTTTTTCTGAAAGAAAAAAAAAAAAAAAAAAAAGCAAAGCATTTCTCATTGTCTGCTTCTTAAAGAAAACTCCAGAAAGGTCAATGAAAGCGATTTTATGCACAAAGGTTTGATAAAATAGGCATCAAAACATCACTTTAAATATCATAATTTACCAAGAAACCCTGGCACAGGTGCTGTGGGAAAGTAAGAAGTACTATTACCTGTATAGTATCTACACAGAGGAGAAAAAATGATAATAATATCTGGGCTTCGATCATTCTGTCACTGGAGGTAAGGTACTTTCCCTTTTGTTTTTAATATATTTAGAATTTGGCCTCAGGTTCGCCATATCTGGTGATAATCTTAGCTATGTATGAAAATTAATGAAACTAAGGAGTTAAAAAGTTTTAGCTATTAAGTTAAGCATGCATTTAAAAATGTGAATACCTAGTTTGTTAATACTGACAGATTTCACCTCCAGGTCAGAGTTACAATCCCTCTTCCTCTGTTTATACTACCTATGCAAGTAGCCAGTTAAGCCTTCTTAAAGTAATAGAGCTGATTAACTTTTGTAGGGAGCATTTCTGTTGCCAGTGCAATTAAGAACTCTGAAATAATCTAAAGATCACACAGAAATGCTAAGTAGTAATGATTACAACTGCTGAAAGTATTCAGTGGCCTTGTCTACCAAAGCTGTCTTGTATTCAGCGTGTGTTAGAGACATGGGCATTTTCAAATCATTAGCAGAGTAGGAAAAAAAAAAACAAAGTGATCTCACTGGGAACACTGTCTCCTGTTTTTAGACATAGGTCAACGTTTTTTTCTTAGAGAGGAGAAAAACTGTGCTTTTTAAGATGTTACTTTAAGTGTAAATGTTGTACAATATTAGTAGTATCCTGTTTATTACCTGTGACTCAACAAGCCCCAGTGAGTCACAGTCTTAAGAAAGTTTCTTTTGCAACTTCCAGCTAACTGAAAAACAACATTCTATAAATAATCAAGTCACAAGTACTCAAAAGTCTTTTTTTTTTTTTTTTTTTCCCAGATAGAAGTAGAGTAAAGTACATTCAAGGACTTCAACTGAGTTTGGGACTTTGCATGTATACCTGTGAAGGGATTAGCCAGTGGGGTTTGATAACATTTTCATGTGCTGTTGTAATACAAATAAAAGAAAAAAAAAATAGAAAATGACCACAAAGAATTGGCTCTATAAAAGAGATGACAGTCACTTAAGTTAGGAAATTCTTCGGTGTTGCACCTTGGATAGTAAATGAGTATTAGTGTTAACATATAAGCAATGTCAAGCTACTGTCATTAATACATTGTTAACAAAGCTGCACAAATTATATAGTAGATCTGCTGTGAAGTCACCCCTTCCCTTTTCAAGGACAGTTTGTCTGCTATATACCAAGTTTCGGAAAGACTAAGCTTATTTTGGAATCCTCTTTGTCTTCAAAGCAGATGAAATTAGGAATGAAAATGAGATTTTATGTGGGTATAGAATATACCTTTAGCCTGGAAATTATACGAAGAAAAAGCTAAAAGGCATACAGATACTTTTTGTGCTTCATTGGCATATATATCAAATGATGATATATATTTTATCACTTTTTTAAAAATGCATGAGCTGTCTCTTCAAGTCATTGTAGAAGGTATTAAGTATACTGCATTGCTCAGAAATATTTGTGGCACTGACCTCAGTTCTAAATTGCCATCCGAGTTGAGTGTTAAATTTTTATTTTTATTTTTTGGCTTCTTTCATTATCTCCCTATATTATGCCTGAGAAATGAAACAGATTCATTTAAGAGGTGAACTATTTTATTCTGTTAAATAAAACACCCTTATTTTTTGTTTTAAAATGTACAAGTATAACAATTCCTTTATACTAACATCCATGTCTTAAATTTTTCTCTGTGAAATGTCACGTCTCACCAGAGTAGACTTCAGAAAATTTCAAGTGCTTCTTGCTAGCAGCTGAATTTTGAAAGTATCCAGTTTTCATTACCATATTAGGCCTGAGGCAAATGCAACAAACAAACAAACAAACAAAATGTATTTTCTTAAATTAAAAGAAAAAAATACAGGCTCAGTAATTTGGACTTTTAGAGAAAGGAATCTGTTCTCATGATGTGTTAATTGAATAATGAATTATAAGATACTTATAATGTGCCATCGCTCTTTGCTGCAACATTGCAAGCATTTTGGTTCTTTTTACAGTGGGAAGTCTTTAAAGGTTATAACAGTAAATGCTGCCTGGGGTACTAATTGGCAGGAAGCAATGTAAACAAAGATTTTGAGCTGTATCAAAAGTTGTTAAGCTATTGAGGATTATGAGATGCTTGATGCTCTGCAGTAAGTGTTATTATTTATATTGTAATAGTTTTTAGGAGTCCCAGGTGTGAGTTACTATCCTACAGTGATAGCTCTATACAAAATAGAATATGAAAGGCTCTCTAACCAGTTTACAGACAATGTGACTTCAATGTAATGTGCTCATCACAGAATTTGGGCTTAAACAATTTGATAAAGTACTGAAAGCAATCTAGCCACACTAAAACCCAGATCTTTTCCTGTTAAGTGACTTCACATCTACAGTAGACTGGTCCAAACTAAAACTGCATATCCTTCTTCAAAACTGGGCTCCAGTATTTGAACCCCAATAATGCATCCTACAACAAATTTTGGTGTGCAAATCATCACAATCCAATTGTATCAAACTAGAAATATATATACTTATTTAATAAATATTTTTTAAAATAGAAGATGTATATACCAGTACTTGCCTTTCATTAAATTATGAAAGATAGTTGGGGTTTAATAAGCTCTTCTTTGACTGTTGTAAGTATTTTCTACCATCAGGGTCCTTTGCTTCAGGTGATTGCTAGCATAAGACCCAGCCTTACTGTTCAGTGAAACGGGATTATGTTGAGTATGCTGATTTACTGTCTGAAGCGCAGTCATTAAGTAATTGAAAGGAAAAGCTTTGTATACATTTGTGGCAAGCTGCTGGGGTTCCAGTTCATGAGTCACTGTGAGCACTTATGGGATATCCAGTTCTGGAATGGTTCCCTGGGTTTTCCAAGGCCTGTGACTCCACAACAACCCAGTTGCCCCCAGGCACCCATTCTCACTGGCACAGAGCTGTGTGGGAGCCCCACCTCTCCCTGCTACAGAGCTCTGCTGCAGCACTGGGAAAGCAGGCTGGTGACCCCAGCATTTCCAGACACTTAGTTAGCTAGCCAGCACTGTAGGATTCCCCTGGAGCACATTCAGGCTGGAACCAAATTTTTGAAGTTTCCAGTTAATGAGAGGTTTTAAATCTTGTCTTTCAGCTGTTCCAATGATTGGTTTCACTTACAGTTTTTCCACTGAATTCAGTAAGGCCACCATTTCACTGTAAGGGTATTATGAGATTAACGATTATGAGACTTGTGAAGTTTACATTAGTTTAAATGAAATTAAATTCACTCATCAGAACTGATAAATACCAATGTGGCAATGTGTGTCTGAATGTCACAAAGTCCACCACATCAATCAACAAACAGGAACCAAAAATTTTCTTCTGCTTGCAAGCAGCAACACATAGGTATCTAAACCCTGAGACTTTATGAAGTGTTTCCCTACACAGGAAAGCTGATTGACACAAGCACTAGAGTGACTGAAGCTAACAAAAAAAAAAAAAAAAAAAAAAAAAAAAAAAAAAAAAAAAAAAAAAGAATGAAAGAATGAAAGAAAAAGATAGAAAAAGAAGAGGTTTAAACCTACATTAAGCCAATGTGGTCAATTAATCATAGTATGAACTGTTTGTCACTGAGAACAAATTCATGTACAAATAGTTCAGAACACTTACCCTGACCCTGACTGAGAGAAATTCTTATTTCCTGGATGTAATAACTATATTTTGTTTTTTCTTCCTGAGTAATGTAGATTTGTTTTCTTTGGATCCCTATCGTGGTGTGAGTTCCATCTTTTCAGAAGAGTAAGAGAATATGCAAAACAAAATATTACATGTTACTTCAACAAGGTACTGGGAAGTTTTGAGGTTTCTAAAGCTACCTTGCTGAAAGATATTGTCCAGTAAGTGATGTTGGCAATATTTCTCATAAATGAAAAAAAAATAATTGTATTAAAATCCACAAATGCTACTTCAGAAGTCAGCAAGGCCTAAAAACTTTCCCCAATGAACTCCTCTCAGCTGTTGCTGAAAGGAAGTGTGGTTTTTAATTTGTGGCCACCATTGCTAGTACAAGAAAAGGAAGTGAATTGGTTTGGGTTTTCTTGTTGTTGTGGTGCCTTTTTTTTTTTTT
>VXAA01007454.1:98249-116524 GCA_013399115.1 Anseranas semipalmata
TTTGTAGAACAAAAAGGAATGCACCAACAAGATGCAAAAGAAAAGGAATCCATAGAAATGGGTTGTGGTTTAACCTAGCAGACAGCTAAGAATGACACAGCCCTAGTGGGATAGGGGAGAGAACTGAAAAGGTAAAAGTGTGAGAGAACTCTGTGGGTTGAGATAAAGACAGTTTAAGAAGGAAAGAAGGAAAGAAGGAAAGAAGGAAAGAAGGAAAGAAGGAAAGAAGGAAAGAAGGAAGGAAAGAAGGAAAGAAAGAAGGAAGGAAGGAAGGAAGGAACGAAAGAAAGAAAGAAAGAAAGAAAAAGAAAAGGAAAGAAAGAAAGTTAAAGGAGCAGCTGGCCCTCTTTACATGAAACCTGACTCAGTAAGGACAAGAGGCCTTATTCTGGTAACCTTCATGGCCTACCTCTGCCTCCCATTTACATCTGGAGAACACTTCTTTCTGGCTGCAAGTGTCAGCTCTGAGGGGAACCACCCCCACACTTGAGATGATCCACAGCTATGTACACAATTCCTCAATCAACAAAACACATCAAATTATTTTTCCACTAAGTAATAAAATTCAGTAAAATCTTTCATATTTTAAAGACAGGATTTTTTTTTTTTTGAGATTCTTTTACCTACCACTTCTGAATCTGCTTCAATTAATTAAATTCACAGTGCTTCAGTTGAATTTAGAGTACAAAACTGACCAGTAAGGAATCCAATGGGAGGTTTTACATTAAAATTTGCAGCTTTTCTTAAAAGCAAGCTGTGTGGCCAAGATCTCTGCTTTCCTGAAGTTAGTAACCATTGCAGCAGTATTTACAAATTTATCCAGCTCCAAGCTATGTAATTCAACATGTACATTCATTGTAAAGAGACAGATGGCCGTATGATTAACTCTGATGCCAGATTATCTTGACATGTGTAAGAAGCATTCCACTGCCTTTACTCCCTCTTTCCAATATCTTTTCTGCAGACATTAACTTCTTCATTGAAAATACAGACTTAACCCTGCAAAAGGATTTGTACTCTCAGGCCTTTGTTGTAGTAAGTGATCTCTGTGAAAGTGCAAGGGCTCCATTGCATGGACTTTCTAGAAAAAAAAAAAAAAAATGACTTTAAGCTGTAAGTATTGACATTGAAATTGAAAGAGGATCTAATTTTTATTTTTATTTTTAAGATAGTAGAAATACTTACAACTTCTCTGTTGACTCTTTCTTTTCCTCTCTTGACCTCTTTCTTTTCTAGGCTCTCATGATGAGAAAGCACTGTTGAAGACTGCCAGTACTAGGGATTGGAACTGTTTTCTAAGTAATGGATGACTCACGAGTAGTCTTGAAGTACAGCCATGTTACTTAACATTGGGGAAAATTTCTTTACCGTGGCGGTGGTCAAACACTGGAACAGGCTTCCTAGAGAGGCGGTTGATGCCCCATGTCTGTCAGTGTTCAAGAGGCATTTGGATAACACCCTCAGTAACATACTTTAATTTTTGGTTAGCCCTGAGGTGGTCAGACAGTTGGACTAGATGATCTTTGAAGGTCCCTTCCAACTATTCTATTCTATTCTATTCTATTCTATTCTATTCTATTCTACTCTATTCTACTCTACTCTACTCTACTCTATTCTATTCTATTCTATCAAGAGATGAAATTAAAATTTTGGGAAAAAAAAAAAAAAGATTGAATTAAAAGTATGACTTTAACACTGTACCAGAGAGACAGGTTGTACCTTTACATTTGGGACAGAATTGTAATGAATGTAAGTAGTATAATACCAGTTACTCAAGTTAAATAATTTGAATTCATTTCAGTTAGGAATGGAGATTATCTGAAGTACCAGTAACTTGTGACCATCCTGTTTTTAAACTACTGTTGAGTGCAAGTGTCACATACTTCAGCGGGGCTTGGAGCATGTTCTTAAAACAATTCCTAGAACTAGCTCAACACCAGTTTAGCCTGGTTTTCTTAGAAAATAAGTTTATTGAGGGTATGTTGTCTCTCTGTGTTTTTGCCTGGCCCTAACAACTATCCTCAGTGGCCCTAACAACTTTGGATCCTCTGGCAAGACTACAACCAAGTTTCACAGAAAGCTGAGGTCTCAAGGCTAACTATAGTCCTTTTGAATTTGCAAGGTATAGGAGAACATCTGGCTGTTTCCCCTACCTACCAATGCCTTGGTGGCAAGAATTGCTGCAAAGTGAGGTCGCATTTAATACTGGAAAAACAGTACAAGGAGGATACCTTTGAAATCTCACAGAGCATTTAAAATGTTAAAACTAAATGAACTGTCATCTGGTCAGAAGTCACAGCTATGAGACCCAAATCTAAGAGAAACAATGTTCCAGTGCACTTATAACCTTCTGTTTTATTATTTTATCTGTTTTTAATAAACTATGTAATGCTTCAAATTCAGCAGAATCATTTCATAGAATCATAGAATGATTTGGGTTGGAAGGGAACTTAAAGATCATCTAGTTCCAACCCACCCGCCATGGCTAGGGATACCTTCCACTGGATCAGGTTGCCCAGAGCCCCATCCAGCCTGGCCTTGAACACTTCCAGGGATGGGGCATCCACAACTTCTCTGGGCAACCTGCTCCAGTGCCTTACCTCCCTCCCGGTAAAGAATTTCTTCCAAATGTCTAATCTAAATCTACTCTTTTTTAGTTTAAAACCATTTCCCTTTGTCCTGTCACTACACTCCCTGATAAAGAGTCTCTCCCCATCTTTATTATAGGCCTCCTTTAAGTACTGGAAGGCCACTATGAGGTCTCCCCGGAGCCTTCTCTTCTCTAGGCTAAATAATCCCAACTCCCTCAACCTGTCTTCATGGAAGAGGTGCTCCAGCCCTCTGATCATCTTCCTGGTCCTCCTCTGGACCTGTCCATGTTAACAGGTTTATTTATTTAACTAAACTTGAAGTTGTCCACACCACCAGGTCTCTGCTATCCCTACTAGATGTACCGGACAGGTTAGATGTTGAACTGGAAAAGATACTTTTACTGCAATCAGACTGGCTTTGGCTTTGCATCTGAACTCACTGTGCTCATGCTGCTTGACGTGCACTTTTACACATTGGTGCATTTTGTGGAGCCTCATCCCCAGCATAAATCACAGCATCCCAAAGCTCATCACAACAGAAACTGGCACACCATTTGTTGAACTGGAGATCCTGGAGAAGATAAAGTGCAGGCACACACCCTTTCCAAAGGACATGTCCCCTTTGGTCACCTATGTCTTTTCACAAGGGGATCTCCAAAATGAAAGAATTTTTTGCTCTTTCTGTTGCTTTATGTGTCACTGTGGTATTGACTACATGAAACATCAGAATGAACATGAATGAAGCCCAAGCTGTTTGCCAACCCAGAGGTTAAATTAGTTTCTCTAGTGATACCAGCAAGGCTACAAGGTCACCTTGCATCTGCTACTGTTCATAATGTTGCTGACCAGTGATCTATAACAACGACCTCCTCTCTCGGTGGAACAGTGACAAAGGAGAGATGTCTAGTCTGACACACATGGTCACACCAGGCGTAGAAGAAATCAGTATTATTGGGCTTAGCCTCTGGCTTTTCCTCAGCCTTATTTGTTAGGTGACCATCCACTCAAAAGTATCAGTCCAATGTTTTCCTTTGACCTCCTCTTGCTGTTAACATACTTGAAAAAAACTTTTTTCTTGCCTGACACCACACTGGCTAGTGTCACTCAAGTATGGGTTTTGGCTTTTCGCATTTTCTCCCTGCAGATGTGAACTGCAGCTCTGTATTCTTCCTGTAAAGACAGACCTTGTTTCCAGAGGTCATATATTTTCTTTTTCTGCCCTTGTTCCAGGCAGAGTTCCCTGTTCAGCCAGGCCCCACTTGCTTGACTTGTGGCACAGTGGGATTGCCTGCTCCTGGGCTTTTAAAAGGTAGTTCTCAGAAAGTGACCAGCTCTCATGGACCCCTAAACCTTCTAGAGCAGATTCCCAGAGACACTGCTAACTAGCTCCCTGAGAAGCTTAATGTCTGCTTTCTTAAATTCAATGGTGGTAACTTTTTTCTCCTTACACCAAAGATTTTGAACTCAACTAACTCATGATCACTGTGGCCAAGACAGACACCTATCGTCACCTCTCCCACAAGGCCTTCCCTGTTCTCAAACAACAGATCCAGGAGGGCTCCTTTCCTAGTTGGCTCACTCAGAACTTGTGACAGGAAGTTATTTTCAACATGCTTTAGGAATTTCCCAGCCATACTTGTCACAGCAGTATGATATTCCCAGTTTATACCTGGGAAGTTGAAGTCTCCCATAAGGATGAGGGCAACAAGTCCTGAGATTTCCCCCAGTTGCCTGTAGAAAAGCTGATCCATGCCATTGTCCTGGGTGGGTAGTTGATAGTAGACAACCATGACAACATCTGCTTTGCTATCTGTTCCCTTAATCCTCACCCAGAGGCTCTCTACTGCATCATCCCTCATGACAATAGCTATACAGTCTCATCTCCCCCTTAGGTACAGCGCAACACCTCCACCTCATCTGCCCTGCCTGTCCCTCCTGAACAGCTGCTAGCCCTCCATCCCAGCACTCCAGTCATGGGACTCGTCCCACCAACTCTCACTAACGCCAATGATATCATAATTCTGGGAAAGGACCAAAGCTTCCAGTTCATCCTGTTGGTTCTTCATACTGTGTATGTTGGTATACAAGCATTTCAGATGTGCTCCTGAATCCACAGTGCTCTCTGGAGTGGCACAGATGCTCCCGTTAGCCTTGCCTCCCTCAGATGGTGCTGTATCATATTTTGGCCTAACCTCATGTGCTTGTTCTATGAGTATTTTCATCATATGGGTTTTAAACAGGTAAAACAACATATTTAAAATAATGTTTTAACCAGAAAGATGATCCTTGCTTCCATGACCCTTTATTTTAGTAATATCAGCAGTGCTGTTGGGGAGTTGACTTGTGATGTATTCATAGAAAACTAAATTATGATAGGCAGCTAAGGATTACATCACAGTAATCCCATAGTTTTCTTTTAAATTATTTACTACTTATGTAGCCATAATTTTACATTTACCAGGACATGCTTATTGTTTATTCCTCCATTTTCTCAGCTCTGCCACTTCCAACTGCTGTTCTCATGGAAATCCCTGTATGTGGTAGTGGACATATTTTCTGGTTCAAGAGCGAGAACAGCTGACTGCATTGCTATTCTGAGACATAACCTATTGCTTTACTACCTTTATCTTTAAAACAGGACTTTGTATATACATGCCAGTGGGTGAGTTATGTACACAGGAGATTAATCACATGCAGAAGTCTCTCCTGTACATCACAGTATTGCTATGATTGCAAACATCCTTTTACTTTTTCTTAAAAAAAAAAAAAAAAAAAAGTATAGCTGGCAAAAGGATGTTGTCACACTTAACATGAAGCTACTTTTTCCAGCTAAAGTAAGGTAAAAGTAGATGACTATACTCAAAAAATATGGTATATGCAGTTATTGAACCAAGAATATGGTGGAAGTCATCACTGACAATTAGAGCGAAACTTGTTTAAAATCCTAGCCGTGACATCTGGAATCACACATTTTTAATTTACTTTGGCTTTGATATTGACTACAAGCCACAGATGTTATGTTATTAATTAATACCTGGATCTGTTACAGTCCCTGAAAACTATGCTTTTTAACATTGTGGTGCTAGGATACTACCCTCAATATATAATGATATCAATATATAATGGCATCAACTTGATTCCATCTCACAGCTCATTGCCATCACACTAATGCTAATATGATAAAGAAATCTCTTTCAGGTGAAATGTAATTCTTACATATGGAAGGTGCTTCCCTAATCATTATACTAAAAGGAGATCTAATTAAAATAATGGAAAATATCACCCATCCTTCTCTTTTAGGGGGAGGCTAAACTGGGAAAAAAAGGATGGGAGAGAGGGAGAAAGTTCAAATATAAATAGGCATTTAACTGAATGGTACATGTAACAAATCAATGTCAGACTGGTAGCAAATGAATCATAACTGAAATGCTAATATATATATATATACATATATATATATGCAGTTAAATCATTTTTTTCAGGATTTGTGTTTTGTTTGTAAAATTAATACATAAACAGCTGTTTAACTAACTTCCTCCTTACTGTATTAGCTCAATAATTAAAAATGTATTTCACAACAAGCTTTCTGATTTCAATTGTTTTTCTAGTTTTCTCAGAGCTGGAAATTCTTCTAACTGCTTACTTAGTGACAGAGTATTGTGATATGCCAGAAGCAGTGTCCAGTTATCACAAATATTTCTATGGAGAAGCCAATGCAGAATATCAGAAAATGAAATTATCACAAGAATTAATTAACAAGATACATGAAATATAAATTTCACAATGTTCTCATTACTGATGTCAAACTTTTTACCTGGAGTTATCCTAATCATGGGTAGTTTCTTTAATTTCTCCTATCATTCTACATCCAATCAGAATTAGGATGACACAGAAATGAAATAAAAGTGAGAGTAAATTTCAAAATCACAAGCAGCATCTCTGTCCTGCCCACACCTAAAGCAAATAATGCAATAAAAAGCAGTGGTATATCAGGAACTAGGAGGGTGGGTAGGCCATCTAAATGAGAGCTGTTTTGCCTTCTGGGACTTACACTTCTAGAGTGGATTTCATAAAGCTCTTGAAGACACCCTAATGTTTTATAAAGAATGAATGAGGAGAGAGAGGTGCTATTAAATGGCATCACAGTTAAGAAAGGACATATAAGCAGCCCAATAAGCAACAATGAAGAGAAAATTGTTTTAGATTTCCACCTATCCCCCCAAACACGGAAAAGCAGAATCACACTGCTTTTAGGGTCCGACTAAAATTTTGAGGCTAGAGATACTCTTAGGTCTACTATAGATCCCCTCCAGTTTCCTAGCAGGTGGCAGCTGTTTCATCATGTCCTAAAGTGCAAAATTAGCTCAAATAGTTAGAATAGCCAAACAAAAATGTAGCAACTCTGCATATAGCCAGGAATCCAGTGGGCAAAATGCTTTCTTTGGCTTGCAGGCAGAGAGATGTTTTTTGTAGAGCAGTTTCACAGAGGAATTCATGATGAGGTTCCCTGCAGGATACAGTGAAAGAAAACAAGTCTCAGAGCCAAAAGGGATGTAAATGGTGGCATGAATACATGTTCCTCCAGAAGAATATAGAGTGTTAACATCTGTCTGAGAATCTGTAGGAAAATAACAAGTGGGTAGCTTTTGGCAAAGAAAAGACTGTGTTTCAGATTGTTTGATACATTTGTTTAAAAGGGTAATAACAATAAAATAGCCTGAAATAATCACTACTGAGCAATGACGTGGGAGAGAGAAGAGATAGTAAATAATCCATTTTAATAACCACTTAATTTATAAAGAACATTAATGGACAAAAATGTATTTTATTTACAATTTTCTTTGAAACTGCTGTGAGTTGAAAGATGAATTATTGTGAGTACTAATGTAACCTTTTCCCTATTTAAAACCCTTGTTTAAAGAGATCTCAAAGTATACAGATTTAGAAGTGTACAAGAATGACAACTTGTAGACACTAAGATAAAGCATAGGATTTTATAGGCCTTGTTATTTTTTACACCACCCATCTGAAGTGCTGTGGTATGCCTGTCCATGTGCTCCAGTAGTTCTTGATTACCCCAGTTTAAATAAAGCATCTGTCAATATTGCCATTAAAGTCTCCATCAGCTCTGAGCAAAAACACAGATCCAGCTGGAGTTCAGCATGGCTGCCTTCAGTTAGGAGCCTTTTTCCCCCCTCTAGCACTAACAGATTACATATGGCCCAGTTTAAAAGTCATGTGGGGTTTCTGTGGGAACTGCCTCCACACTGGCTGGGTCCCACTGCAGCTGCCTAGTAACAATCGTTAATGGGACACAGAGGGAAATAATACAACTTCCAGATTTAATTTCCATAGCTGTGTCCAAGTCCAGCACAGAGCAACACCTCTTTCCTTCCCACCCTGGCCCTGGTTTGCAGCCTCCATGGGACTCTGCCCCTGAAGCTCCAAAGAGAGGTAGGAAAGCTGGGGTCTCCTGACAGCAGCATGTCTTCCCTACTAGGGGAAGGGAAGCTGCCAGAGCTATCTTTAATGGCAACTGTAAGGTCAGTTCACTTTGTCAGACAAAGGGCTCTTCTGACACTTAGGGAAGTACTGAGTATCCAAACACAGCCCTTCCGTACACCCAGGTGAAAGGAACATGTCATCTTCAGTTAATATGGTGGGATCGGCCTCTCTAGTACACCTGCTGGATTTACACATTTGCATTGATCACCATCACCCATCACTTCCTAGCCAAGGCTGGTGAAACCAAGAAAGTGCAAATGGTGCAAGGGTCAGACTGCCAGAGGTCCCAAGAGCGTTAGGACTGTGATTGTCCCTCTGTCTTTGCACAGATTACACCCAACACAAGAGAGGCAGCCTGGAGCTGCTGAGTGGATGCTGCAGGACGTGAACCACAGATGTCCTTTCACACAATAAAATAGTAAGGCCTATGCAAAGCAGTGGAGCTATAGGAGGAAAGGGTGAGAATGTTGGGCTACAGTTGTTCGAAACGAATCCTGGTTTGCCTATCAGATGATTTCATTCTGCAGTTTCTCTCTCCTGCTCTCATATGTGTATGTGTGGCTTTGTCTCACCAACATACACCTCCCTGGTTTAGTTTTCACAGCAGGAATCGCTACCTTTTGTTTCTTTGTTTGTTTGTTTGTTTGTTCTACGTATAAAACACTGCAAGTTTTCTTCACTTTTGTCATTAGCAAAAATACATGCTATGGGCAAGCAATTACAGAAGGCAGTAGTTTAATAGGGGAAATTGCAATAAGGCTGTGCATTTTGAGTGCCTGCTGGGTAAGTCCCCCAGCAACGGGTTTATGGGACTCGTATGGTCACATGAAGTACAGAAGCCACTTGACGCTTTTATGGAAAATTCTCTAATTGCCACATGCTCACAAAGTATATTAGCACCTTTAAAACCCTTATGTGCTGTAGGTGAAATTTATCCATGTAGACTGCAAGCATGCAAACTATGTCATATTCAAACACACAGTAGGAGATTAGGCTGTATGTATTTTACACTATCTTTCTTGAATGGGAATTTTCACCACAGGACTCAAGATCAGTATTCAGGGAAGTTGAGGTGTAGAGCAGAAAAGGCATCAGAATTATCCTGGGCATACCAAATAGTGTGAGCAAAGTCCTGCTGTACTAGAGCGCGATATTTAAAACAACAACCTTAAGACCTTTAAAAGGTGTTTCTTTAAGGAAAAGTGTTTTTATTGGACCAGTAACTTTTCTGCAAATTTCAACTGAGTTAAATTTTTACAACAACTTTCAAAAGCTCCTGTAAATAAGAGGTTATAATGGAAACAATGACAGAGATTTGAATTATACTGTGATGCCATCAAATGTCATTATAATAAACAAATGCTTATTTCTGGAAATGTGCACATGGTTTGGGGGTAAAGACTGAAGGAGATTAATCACCATTTTTTTGCCAGCAGTCACTGCTTTCAGTTAACATAGAATAGAAACAAGCAAGCACTTAATTTGCAATAGTGATTTTGTTTCTGGACATCTGGGTTTTGTGTGTGAAACTCCAGTTTCCTGTAGGGTGTGTAATTTTGTTTTCCATTTTCATTCTCCTAGACAATAACTTGATATGCAATGTGGTGTTTTACATTCTGTATCATGCATTTTCATAATCCTGATCTGCAAACAACTCAGGACCATCACCCCAAAGTCAGTTTACTCCTCATATTAATCAAAATTAGCTGCTTGTTGGTTCAGAATTCATTTCCATAATTGGTTCAGAATTCATTTCCCTAATTGCAGAACCAACCCTCTCATGATGTGCATGTGCTAAGTGCAGACATCAGAAATGCAGTTCTATCTGGCTCTTAGTATAAATATCAAATATATTCTTGTTCAGAAATATGATTCCTTCCAAAACAACTTAAAAAAATAAATTTAAAAATAAAAATAAAAAGTAATGAAAAAAAAAAAAAGCTGGTACAGAACTTTAAGAACCTCTTACTGGATCTGAGAGGATTCCCTCAACTCCACATAAATGTTTACCTAAGCATTTGATAGAGTAATGTAGTACTACAGAACATAGTCATCAGAAATCACAATTAACACAATATTCTGAACTCACAGTTTCTATGCTGTGAATTACTACATTTACTGTCTTTGTTGTAGAGCTGGAATATTTATAACTTCGGATATCCAAATTTATCAGTGAGAGGAACAAAAATTTTAAATATACTGTTCCTGATTTTGAGTGCCCTTGTTTCAAGATTGCAATGAAGAGAAGTAATAAACTCCTGCTTTTCTAAAACTCTGAGAATCTTTTTCACAGTACAATCCTTCCTACTGTTTCCAGCTGGACACTCTTTTCAGGGACTTCTTTCACTTCCCATTTTTCAAAATCCTGGCCAACATCTGAGATTTAACATCTCCTTTAACAATACCAATTCCTATTCAAATAATTTAATTTCTGAAGATCATTAATAGAATAACACTTTCTGGTACAGATCTGTTTATAGCAACAACAGCAGCAATTTTGGCTCATTCTCAGTTACAGTGAGGCTAAACTATGCTGATGTAACCAGCATGTGAGGACCTCTCCAGCATAAAAGACTATTCCTGAGAACCAGCACACACCTCCTACATGGACAATCAACTGTTGTTGTCAAAGCAGGCATAGCTAGGCAATACTATGAACATGCTAGCTTCTGAAGCATCTTCTCAGAGTCTTTTACAGTTGGCATAAATTGACCTGCACTTAGGTATTTGAACCCAATTAACCTACCTATTTTTCTCTTTCCATGGGGGTGAATACAGAGGAGAAGGGACCAGCTTCTCAAGTTAAGTGTTTATATGGTATGCAAGCACTTCAAAAGTGGACATACTGTAGCCTACTGTGCAGGTTATTGATAACAGAGGCATGTGGTAAAGATGATATGGATGACATAACATATAAAAATAGTCTTGATACTATGTGTTAAGAAAAGGTATAGTTAGAGTCCACATTGCATGTTTGCCTTGTATAAATACAAATCATAGCAGACTTTGAAAAATAAAATCCATCCATCATGGAGGTTGATTGCCACAGCAATATCACATACAGACTAAGTCATGCACAACAGCGTTTACAAAAAATCTGCTGCTTTCTTTTTGTTTAGCATTACCCTTGACACATTATCAGAGCTAGTAAAAGAGCTGATTGCTTCACTTTTAATATGCTCTATCTTCATAACTGTGCACACATGAAATTGGATTCAACATTCCCTAGAAAAGCATGTGTCATTGTTTGGACTAGATAAGGTCTGCATCGCTAGATCATTCCTGCCAGATCAGGGAACAGAACGGAACGTTCAGATCCTCCGCACTAAAGCTACCATGGAACAAGCCTTACAGCGTGATGTAGTAGACACTCGATCATACAGTGAATTATATTCAACCTGCCCTGGCTCCAGAGAGGACACAGCAATGCTGCAGCTGACCCAAAGTGAAATCTTGGATGATGTCATGATTATATGCAGCCTGCAAGAAGTTTCACTCCTGTACTTTGTCCAAGCTAAATAGAAATGAGTTGTACACAAATGTATCAGGTCACAGATTCCAGAATGAATGGATATAAACAGTTCCAAATAGTTTTATATAAAATAAAAGTCTTCTGCATGCTAACGTGTGCTGGAGTTTCCTTCCATTTTAACACAGATGAATAAATCAAGAAAGAATAAGTAAATGCAACTTTCAACACAAGAGTGTTCCTGTAGCACCTACAAATGTATATGAGCTTCCTGATATTCACAGCTTACAATTTACAAGCAGTAAAGAGGGGAAGAAAACAGAAGTTAACAGCATTAACCAACAGTTCTAGCAGTTGCACAATCAGGTATGCTAGCATGGATCCCTTTTGCATGATTCCTTGTCATAGCTCAGAATCTGACTGGACCTTGCAACCCCTCAACAAGTTCATGGCAGGGGCTTCAGGTGAAACACAGCCTGCAGGACTGCCTAAGGAAGCAATTATTTTGCTCATTTTACTGTGAGCATACTCACAGTAAACAGTCCTACTCTCCTTCCCTGCTGCACTAGAGAAGATGTTTGTCTCCTCGCCTAAAATAACTAACTAACTAAATAAATAAATAAAAACCCATTTAGATTATGGTTTTCAAATCTAGCAGTTTCTGCCATCCCATCTCCTTCAGCAACTTCTCGGAAAGGCTGGGATCACACAACTGTCTACAGACAGTACAGGCTCATTCAGTTAATGACCTTTTCACTTCACCAGCCAATGAATAAATAGAAAATTTCCTCCTCTGGTGTCAGCTTTACCCCAGAAACCTTTACCTAAAGTCCAAATAAGTTCTACTCCACTGTCTAAGCACCATGGAACCCCAGTTCTTAACCAGCCCCCAGTATATTGTAAAAATGATACTGGAAGCATTGCATTCCAGAAAACACTAGTAACAGGCCAAGCTATGCTAAAGATACGTGTGATAGTTTCTGTG
Source organism: Anseranas semipalmata (assembly GCA_013399115.1). Taxonomy (NCBI): domain Eukaryota; kingdom Metazoa; phylum Chordata; class Aves; order Anseriformes; family Anseranatidae; genus Anseranas; species Anseranas semipalmata. Next base: position 110,800 of record VXAA01007454.1, read on the forward strand.
TGACTTAATAAATCTGCCATCATCTGGTTATCTTTAACCATTTATTGTAATTCTTACAGCACAGATCATTTCTAGGATACTTCAAACGTTTGACATTCTGTGTTTTCTAGACACGTGACAGAGAGAGAATAACATCATTTAGAGCTTTGGCATGAATTGATCTTGTTATGGGCAACATTTCAAAAAGTAGTTCAGCTTTTTGGTTACAGTCCTGTTTCCCTTAGTTATTTTTTTCAGTCCCTTAATAAATATTATTTTAAAGCTGTGTTATATTAATCATGTAATCTGATACCAACTGAAATCACATAAATATTTTATAAGAAAATTTGTGCTAAGCCTGAAACAGAACACCAGATATGAGCACTCTTAAATATTTCTCTGTCTCCCATTCCAGTTACTAAACGTTATATTTTGCTGAAGTACAGATTCCTCTTAGTAAAAAAGAAGACAAGAACAGCATATGTTCTTGCAAGATTTTCCATATTTTGTTGCAGCTGCTGCAAGAATCTTCCAATATAACAACTGATACTACAGTCTCCACAGAAAAAGAGCTGTGGCCATACAAACTGCATGTGAAATTATAAGCAGAAAGACATCACAACTGAGCCACAGACTCTTATCCATTTGCAGTAAGATTATGTACCAGGGAAGCCAAGACACTGAATGGGATGGTGCAAGAATCACTAAGTCCTCTGGTGTTACTACTGAAGTCAAGCTGAAGCGTGAAGTTGACACTGGCATTGAACTTACTTGGCAGAAGTTTTGCTGTGCTGCTGAAAAGATAAAGGTTTTGCCAGAAAACTACAGAGACCATACGGTGTTCCTAGGGTAGGACTTCTGAGAATGCAATTGCTAGCTGACCTCTGCAGAAATACAGCCTCCTTAGTCCTTTACACCAGGAGCCTAGGGAACTTCCCTGGCATCCAGTGCTCCATCACTCACAAGCTTGAGACTTTTTACTCATTGTAGGTCCTCAATTGGCATAGATGTCACAAAAATATTCAGAGGTTCCACTGATCCTTTAAAGGAGCTGTCCTGTAGACACTAGCTCAGAATCTGGCATTTTTGCAGACATTTCTGACATTCTCCAAATTTCTGATTGCCAGCGTGCAGCAGCTGCTTGCTAATGTTCCTACCTGCTGGATGGATTTTATGTTTTACTTTTTCTTAAGTCAAGGCAGTTCTAATGAAGGTTTGCACAACATTCTTATTGGAATAATATCAGGAACATGTGGAATTAAGACCAAATCCTCACCAGTATCTTTTGCTACAACTAATGTAAATTGCCACCAATTTCAAGAGTGCTAGTCTATATTTTTTCGGAAGGGAACCTAGTCATATGTTTCTGAGGTTGTATCCCACTAAAGGTAGAGGCCAAGCTTTTTAATAATGCTTTCCTCTCTACTTTGCCAGTGATCTCAGTTTGGCTACAAAATTCACTGCCAGCTGGGGAAAAGTGGTTTCTAAACAGAGGTTGAAAAACAAGACTGTTTGCAATTTAGATATTCGAAGAGCTGATGATAGACAAATAAATATATGCCAGTAAAGGATACTGAACATTTTTCTTCAATGATTCTTAACTTTGGAGGAGCTGGCATCATTCTCAACCAGCAGATTTAGACATAATATTCTGTATGGTTTGTGACAAAATTCTAGTTTGTAATCTGCCAAGTGCTGGGTGACAGACAAACCTCAAATGTTTTTTCACATTATTTCTAAAGCTGTTCTTGATTTAGTTTTGTTTACAAGATAACATTTTGTGAAGTTCTCATTCCCTGCTGAAGGAGTTTCTGCATATCAAAGTGTGAAAATATAGACTAATGACAGTTCCCTATGTTGTATTATAGCATTATATACTAATAGGATGCTCATTTAAAAATTGTGTGATTTAGCAACTGCGTGGAAAACTCAATTATACATGCACATTTATATAAGAATATGTTAGCCTTACAAATTATTTTACATATCATTGAGGAAAAAAAAAAAGGTACTAAACTCCATAAATTTTGAAAAGTTTTCTTTGGCTTCAGTTTAATAAAGGGTCCCAGATAAACAATCTTATAGATAAATCAGCTTTAACATTATGCACAAAATTAATGCATAATTAATACACTGTGCAGATAGCACTATGTATCCTCTCTCACCCTCTCTTCAATGCCTACTTTTCAGTCTTTTCTGAGTGGATCACATGTAGGGGAAGCTGTGCTGTAGACTAAGATGAGGGGGGCAAAGTTCCTGTAATGTGCTTATATTTCTCATACTATGGCCAGCTCCTACACTCACTGTCACCCACAGCATAAAATTTCGGCACTTTCAGGGCAGAACGTTAAAACATTCCCCAAAGGGACAGCTGGAACAAGACCCTTGTATTGTGTCAAGGCCTATGGCATGCACTACCAAAGTGCCAGGACTCTGAAAGTGGCTATCCCCTGATATTTCTAGGCTGATATGTGTTTAATAGAAATACAACAGCCTCTTCTACAGTGCTCTTTTTCAAAGACTACAGCACGTGTAGCATTCAATATCCATGTGATGTATGGACCTAGATATATTTTTTTGGAGAGAGAAAGAACCTTTTAAATATGTGGACAGATTGAATGAAAATGGTGTCACTGCAAATATGGTTGTGCCAGTTTGTGTGGTGTTATCAACAGTGATGTCAAGTACAGTATCCATTAAGCACAGAAAATAAACAGAAACTACTTAAATAGCAAATAAAACAGGCACAGATTTCCCTAGCTGCAACCTCAGTTCAAGCCAAGTATTTTTACAACAACTGACCTCACTATTCTTGGTCATGGATGATTCAGAGACACCACACTAAATATACAAATGTGCACAGTAGTGTAGTTTGAAATAATACAATTAAATAAAATGGACAGCTATTATTTGAACTGGAAATGCAATGAAAATCTAAATACTTCCTGCCTCAGAATGAGAAAGGTCAAAAGGATCAATGTCTTGCAGTGCTATGTAACATTAGGGGTCGGTCTCTTCTCCCAAGCAATATGCGATAGGACAAGAGGAAATGGCCTCAAGTTGCTCCAGGGGATGCTTAGGTTGGATATTAGGAAAAATTTCTTCACTGAAAGGGTTGTGAGACATTGGCACAGGCTGCCCAGGGAAGTGGTTGAGTCACCATCCCTGGAGGTCTTCAAAAAATGTGTAGATGTGGTACTTAGGGACATGGTCTAGTGGTAGGCTTGGCAGTGCTAGATTAACGGTTGGACTTGATGATCTTGGAGGCCTTTTCCAACTTAAGTGATTCTATGATTCTATGATTAAGTGATTACTAGCACAAAGAAAGAGCTGGTAAAGGTGTCACTGCAATTAAACCAGGTCCTTCTTTTTTGGCTGCCATCAAACTTTATTTTGCTATCTTTTAATTCTAAAGCTGAGATCTAGTAACTGGTACATATCACAGAAGACTCATAGGTCTAATTAAAAGAAAGAGTGGTAATTTGGAATACAAATATCTCTAGACTTTTCCCCAAACAAAATTTGTATGTCTATTGTAAAAAGAAAGGACAAAACAATTTCCTTTAAGTGAAAACTGTACACATTTTTGTTATCACATAGGAGAAATTTGAATGTTTAAATGTTATTTTTCATGGAAATATTAATTTAGACAGCACTGTAATTTAATGGAAAAGTATTTCTCATCTTTTGATATTTTATCCAGAAAACCACGACAATGATCATCTTAACCTATTTTGTCAGTAGAAGAATCTAACAGTATTTCAAGGCCACAATGACAATACTGGAGGATTTTTTTTTTTCCTCAGAGCTTCTAATCCCATGAAATAATAATAAAAAAAAAAGTTATTCAGTATCACGGTAATCTAGAACTATCCTAAATATTAAAATGGAAAAGAACGATGATGGCTCATTGTAAAGAATGACATATCTCTGAAAAGAAATTCAGTTATAGAAAGCAGGATACAGAAAGCCCCATACACCAGAAAGACAAAGTCAGAGATATACTGCAAGTTGCTTTTACATATGGAGTTGATGATTCCAGTTACTGACAGAAGTTCTTCAGGTTTCATAAAGATCTTCCACCAGACAAAGCTGCAGAGATTTACCACCTCTCCACCTCCTCCCAGCTGTGCCAAACAGACTGCACTCCATCTAGAATAAGGAAAAAACTGCATTTTGAACAGCTTAGATACCACAAGTGACATACCAATATCTTGAGACAAAAGTATTTTATTTTCTATTTGGCAACTTTCTCCTTGTTTATATTATTTCTCATTTGAGCACATTAGGTACTTATTCTTTCCTGCTTCCATGCAAATCTTCCATGGGGACAATGTAAAGAGGATGGGGCCAAACTCTTCTCAGTGGTGGCCAGTGATAGGACAAGGGGTAATGGTATAAATTGATGCACAGGAGGTTTCGTTGCCATACGAGGAAGCACTTCTTTATGGTTCGGGTGACAGAGCCCTGGAACAGGCTGCCCAGAGGGGTTATGGAGTCTCCTTCTCTGGAGATATTCAAAACCTGCCTGGATGCGATCCTGTGTAACATGCTCTAGGTGATCCTGTTTGAGCAGGGGGGTTGGACTAGATGATCTCTAGAGGTCCCTTCCAACCTCAACCATTCTGCAATTCTGTGATTCTGTGAAATCTCATCTTTGGTCCTTTCCAATAACATAATGTGTTTGGAAAGCTTGTTTTTCTTCAGCTATTTTTTTCCTTACCTGTTTATCACTATGTAAACAAGGTAAACTGACAGATTTATGGAACTAAAGGAATTAAATCAGGACAAGAGAAAGAATAATGAGCTCCTTAGACTTGGTGTATATGATACACCTGTGTATGATTCTCTGATCAGAAAAAATAATATTTTTATCAGGTTCAGAATGACTGAGTTTTTAATTCTGAGGGTCTGCTCTGAAGAAGTAACCTGAGTTATTCCTTAAATATGGATTTAAATTATGTTTCACTTCTTTCAGAATGAACATTAACACAAAATAAACTAAATAAATTCCAAGGCCTGCACTCCATAAACAGAATGCGGGAATTCTGTAGGGAGTTTGTCCAACTCCTGCTAGAAGGTACATCACTTTGCTGTGGCATTACATTTCTGAGTAAGTCAGAGCAGGTGTAGATTCATTTCCAAGGCAGTCTGAGGCAAACATCTCTATTCAGGGAGATTTTACATGACTTGACAGTCCATGTCAACTTGGACAAATGCATCTGTGGTTCTGTTTCTCATTTATAAATGAGAAGAGAAAATAGTGCTCCCCTATCCCACAGTGGTGTCAAGCAAACACGTTTAAGTGTTCAAAACTGGTCTGTCAGTCAGGTTATCATAATAATATAGGCTATTGTGGTTTTACCCTGCTGGGCAGCTGAACTCCACCACAACTGCTCTCTCACTCCCCCTCCTCAAAGAAAAAGGGGTAGAAAATATGATGGACAGGGCTCAAGGTTTGAGATAAGGAAAGGGAGATCACTCACCAATTACAGTCATGGGCAAAACAGGCTCAGCATAGGGAGATTAATATAATTTGTTGCCTGCTGATAACAGACTAGAGCAGTGAGAAACTACAAGCAAACTAAAAACACCTTCCTCCACCCACCTTCTCCTACTTCCTCCCCCCAGTGGCACAGGGGAAGGGGAATGGGGGCTGCGGTCAGTCCCTAACGCTGCGTCTCCGCTGCTCCTTCATGGTCACTCTCTGCCCCTGCTCCACGTGGGGTCCCTCCCACGGGATGCC
>VXAA01007454.1:116928-132374 GCA_013399115.1 Anseranas semipalmata
GGTCCCTTTTGGAGCCGGCTGGAGCTGGCTCTGATCTGACATGGGGCAGCTCCTAGGCTCTGCTCACAGACGCCATCCCTGTAGCCCCCCTGCTGCATAACCCTTGCCATGTAAACCCAATACAGCTATGTAAATAAAATAGCTGGGCAGTGAGAATAAGACGTAGCACAATGCTTCAGGACAGGGGAGATGAGATTATATCAATGTAACAGTATGGCAAAATCTTCTCTGAACTGAGGCTATGAATTCATATTTCTGTTCTTAATTCATACTTGAAAATATGCTCACTTAGGCAAAAAAAAAAAAAAAAAAAAAAGACTGAAAAATATGCCTGGTAACAAGGACAATTTAAAACCTATATTTCATCAAACACTTAACATTTTACCCCATTTGGAATATCAGTTTTCATAGTATTTCCAGCCAGTGTACATTTTTATTTAAATTGAATTAAACTGTTTAGCCACATGTGCATGCCAGTTTAAATAGTGCTGTTTGGAGAACATTATTTTCACCTTTATTGGACAAAAAATATCATAGGAAGTTGCCTTCCCCTGGAAATTGAACCCAGTCAGAAATAAATTTACTGGTATACAGCCAGGCCTGGAAACTGTATAAAATAAAAAATCTACTTAGCAGAGAGGTGCACATCCTAAATGCTTCAAAGTTGTTATCTTTTAAGAGGATGGAATGCTTTCTGGGACTATATCCCATGAAAACAGCTGAACTTTACAGAATTCATGTTATAACTCTGCATGATTCCACAGATAGACCAGGCTTCTAATAGTATCCATTTGATTTTCATGTGATTAAAATATTACTTATTACTGTATCTCCTACAGTCTCCAGCCACAATCAATTTCCCACTACAATACATTCTGTGTAATGAGAATGTTACAGTTCTGGCCTCATGGTTTGCAAACTACACACGGAGACAATGAGGAAAAGACACTCTTCACCATTTGTGTTATGTTTGTGAATTGACTTCAGAGGGATTTGGATAAAGTCCTGGTTCATTGCCTATATCCATAACACAACTAGTAAGACAGGAAGTATAGGTCTCTTGACTTCCAGAAGTATCTATGTATCGCACATACCAAAGAAATTTCCAAATAGCAGAAGCCACAGATTTCCCTGCAGAGTCTTATGAACAGGTCAGATGACAAATATGGCCAATGTTTGAGGAACTTCACAGTTGAAAGGTAGTCCACAGGACTATTCCTCTGAAAGTTTGGAGAAACATGGAATACATATTGCAGAAATACACATGCTGAAAAGGAGAAACATTTTCTTTATAACTGATGGCAAGTGCTTCGCACTAAGAAACATTCTTCTCTATTCTCCATGGTATTCAAGTCTGAAAATATGATTCAATCATGCAATATATTATATTTTGAATAGTTGTATTTATTTTATAATGAAACCTATGAAAATATGTATAGTCTTTCTACTTGGAAGGTAATACTTTATCTTTACTTTTTATTCATATTTAAATGCTTCACAAAATAGTTAATTTTGACAACTTAAAGTATGAGCCCTCACTGTACTGGTGGTGAAGCTGGGATGGATGGCTTATTCAATAGAAGAAGTTTACCAGTGTATTGGTCCTATATTATTGTATCATCACCATGGCAATAGTATAACCTTCCTGTGGTCATTACACATCTGTACTGATAAACTAGACAGAACCATGGCATAGTCATTTTGGAGCTTTATCACTGATAAAGTTAAATTGTCAGAGGACATTTGGTCCAGGTCAATTAGTTCTCTCATCCTAAATATCACTTTCCATCAGATATCATGTAGCTGGCAAATTCCAAGGCCTACTTCCCTTATGAGAGATTCCGAGGCCTACTGTTTTACGCTAGGTTTGAGGTATAGTTATCTCAGTTGCATATTTCTTATGTTAATTATCGCTTATGATATTTAAAATTTTTATTGTTGTTTTCCTCCGGTTCCAATTTTTGTGTCCAGATCTTGTGAAACAGTTCATGCCAGTGGGAATCTGTATCCCTGAGGAATAAGAGTGAATTAAAAAAGCTTGGCACAGATCTCAGAGTAAGTCATCAAACATTGCTTTGAAGACCTGGGGTCTTAATTTCTTTTTCTCTCCATCTGCAAGATATAACTGCTATAATAATCTAGATATCCTTACATTTACTGTCAAAGGTACAAAACTGTCATCAAATCATTAAGTGAAACTCTAGTTTTAAGAGAGTCATTTGTGAATCTGTTGGATTTTTTTCTTTCATTCATTTCTTTTTTCAGCTCTTTATGCTTTAAATTCATGGGAGCTGACTCTGACAGCATGGCACCAATGTGACACATGATATTTGTCTACAGGAAGAGAAACCATATCCTTCTTAGTGAGCACTGCCACCACCTAATAGAAGGGTAGCAAGGACAAGACATTTATGTTCCTCAAGGAATAACAGGTAGGTAGGTCGATCAGCTTCACCAGGAAATCAGCATTGCCTCCATCAGCTTAAGAGGTCACCCTAGACATTCCAGAAGATAAACTCAGCTTGAAGCTACCTTTACTCAATTCTACATCCCTGAACAGATTTTAGCTCAGGAACACCACAGGCTCTAACACTCTGGTTAAATATATTTATGCAGACCGTACTTAACAGCCTTCTTAATATTTTCAGCTAATGTTATTTTTATTAAACATATCAATAGATTGTTCTCTCAGGCCTCAAAGTCCTCTGGAAGGCCCATCAAAAGTCACATCCAGCTGAATGCTTAAGGCTGCAAAACATGAGTAGACCTTTAATGTTTACTATACTGCTTCAAGTATTCATAATAATAATACTAACAATAACGTTGTGCTGTGATCCTTTGGCTCCTGCATTTTTCACATTTTCTAAAGCTCCAGATACTCCCATTAGAAGCACCTGATGATGTGTACAGAGGGCTGGCTGCTGTTGTCAGCAACAAGTTTTTAACTGACAAAGGCAAAAGGCAAGCAATTCAAAACACAGCAAAACCTGCATGTCGCCTGCATTAACTTGAGAAGAAAGAACAAATAAGTGCAAGTGACATTACTGATATCTGGTCATTAGAAACCAAGACTAATTTCTATTGCCAAGCTTCTGACATGTTTTGAAAAGCTATGAATGGAGAACTTTAAAGATCATTTTTTATGGGTCCCCACTGCAAGGACCTACATGGAAATAGCTTTTCTACGCTGTATTTTTTTTTCTAGAATTTACACAGTAACTAGAAGTTGCAGAAGGGAAAAGCAAAAAAGTTATAGGAACCATGTCTCTCATTGTGTCTCCACAGTTGCTGTCTGAGTAAGACTTAGTTCAGATAACCCACTCATTTAGTTAATAATGCATCCACAAAGAAAAGTTTATCTGATATCATACATGCATACAGTCTCCTGGAAACAGACTTTGTCCCAAGGACTGTCTGTAGCAGACAGATGCTTTACTTTTAAATTCTAAACTTATTCAAATCAAAGAAATAAATAAAGTGCATTTGAAGACATGAGGAGAACATTTGCTTATTTTAGACAATTAATCAAGACTAGCAGTTCATAAAGGCTCCCAATCAACCTCTTGGCATTTTGTAAAACTTTTATTTTTCAAAATTCAGAGTTGAGATTTTTCAAGAATGAATTTGTTGACAAAGTGCCCTCACTCAGACACACAAATGTGAGGAAAATTCTGGTTCAATTGAAATCAAAGGATTCCCATGATTTATATAAAATACCATCAATTTCAGGACATGAGGGAAAATAGTCTTTCCCAGTAAATTCTCCCAACCCAGCTAAAATGGATGTAACACACAGAACTCACAGGTATTAGTTAAAAGCATATGAAAACTAAGAAAAATCAAAGAAACAATATTCTACAACTAAGCAGAGTTGCTGAATGATGGCAACAGAGGACTATCTGTATTTTGCTTCACAGTTTAATGTCGAGTTGGAGAATATTAAACCCATAGAATGCTCATCTCTATAGCTTAGAGTAGGACAAAAAACAACAAAAAAACCTTGCAAAGAAAGAACAGAGGAAAGTCTCTCTCTCTCTCTCTCTCTCTCTCTCTCAGAAAGTTTCCTTCCTTTTTTTTCTTCCTTCATTATTTGTTAGAGACATAATTAACTGATACTAATGTCAGACAGTTGCCATCTGCTTCTATTACACAACAGCATCCAAGTTGCTTTTCCAACTGCAGTGCATAAGAGCAGTGCTCCTTGAACTGGGTTTCAAAAAGCACCTTGTGATCTTCCTTAGAGAAATCATAAGCTACTGGCTACTACTTTGTCCCTAGCTAATGTTAAAGTATATTGAGAAAAAACTACAATATATTTCTCTAATCTATATGTGAAAGTGCTTATTATAACCCAGTGATAAGCAGTGGAAGACCAGATGCCACACAAACCAAGGACTAAGAAAAAGCAGGTGTGTGCCTCTTAAGGAACTTCTGGAATGGAAAGGAAAAGCTTGAGTACTAATAAATTTTAAACAATTATCTTGCATTAAGCAATCTTAACTTCAGGGATAACATAACCTTTACAACTCACTACATACATAACACCTACATCGATTAATCACAGAATCACAGAATCACAGAATCATTTAAGTTGGAAAAGATCAAGATCAAGAGATCTTGACCAAGATCACCTAGTCCAACCTATGACCTAACACTAACAAGTCCTCCACTAAACCATATCACTAAGCTCTACATCTAAACGTCTTTTGGATATCTCCAGGGCTGGTGACTCAACCACTTCCCTGGGAAGCCTGTTCCAATGCCTCACAACCCTTTCAGTAAAGAAGTTTTTCCTAATATCCAAACTAAACCTCCCCTGGCACAACTTTAGTCCATTCCCCCTCGTCCTATCACCTGGCACATAGGAGAAGAGACCAATCCCCACCTCGCTACAGCCTCCTTTAAGGTACCTGTAGAGAGCAATCAGGTCGCCCCTGAGCCTCCTCTTCTCCAGACTAAACAACCCCAGCTCACTCAGCCACTCCTTGTAAGACTTGTTCTCCAGACCCCTCACCAGCTTTGTTGCCCTTCTTTGGACCTGCTCCAGCACCTCGATGTCCTTCCTGTAGCGAGGGGCCCAAAACTGAACACAGTACTCGAGGTGCGGCCTCACCAGAGCCGAGTACAAGGGGACAATCACCTCCCTAGTCCTGCTGGCCACACTGTTCCTGATACAAGCCAGGATGCTCTTGGCCTTCTTGGCCACCTGAGCACACTGCTGGCTCACATTCAGACGGCTATCCACCAATACTCCCAGGTCCTTCTCTGCCAGGCAGCTTTCCAGCCGCTCATCTCCCAGCCTGTAGCGCTGCTTGGGGTTGTTGTGCCCCAAGTGCAGGACCCGGCACTTGGTCTTGTTGAATGTCATACAGTTGGCCTCGGCCCATCGGTCCAGCCTATCCAGATCCTCCTGCAGAGCCTTCGTGCCCTCGAGCCAATTAACACATGCACCGAACTTGATGATCTTCAAGAGATCTTTGTCGACTGGGACCTCCCCTGATAGCCAGGACTGCTGATAAATGACAGAAAGCGGCTTGGTCAGCACTTCCACCAGCTCTCTCAGTATCCTTGGGTTGATCCCATCCGGCCCCATAGACTTGCGTACATCTAAGTGCTGTAGCAGGTCGCCAACCATTTCCTCGTGGATTATGAGGGCCACATTCTGCTCCCTGTCCCCTTCCACCAACTCAGGGCGCTGGGTACCCAGAGAACAACTGGTCTTGCTAATATTTGCATTGAAACCAAATGTTTGTTAGTCATAATCCAGAAGTAATAGCATATAGCCTGAATTAAACATTTTAATGATACTATGATGCCATTTGTTCTGCTGAGACCTAGACTGTTTGTTTTTTTCTGTGCTCAATATTTTTGCTTGTCTTACTCAAGTGCTGTAAGAAGTGTTTCTAGGTATCTGAGAAGAGTCTTCTTTTATTTTAGGACTTTAAAAAAAAAAAAAAAAAAAGCATTGCCAACCACAGACAAATCTGTGAATATTTCATATTTCCATCTACGTGGACAGCTCTATATTTATGAACACCTGGGACTGGCAAGGATCATCTACCTGAATACGTGGTGGTTTTGTTTGTTTGTTTGTTTGCTTTCTCAGTATAACCTTAAACTGTATGCCATTAATGTCACTGACATTAGCTTTGACAAGTTAACACCTTCAGAGGTGATTTTCTTCCTTGTGTAGTCAGAAAAAAAAAAAAAAGCATCAATTCAACACCCTATACTAAAACTGCTGCAGAAAATCAGACCAAATCCCTGCACAGCAAGCTAGAGATGTACAGACAAGGTATTGTAGGGACAAATACCTGCAGACAGACTATTTCCTATGTTATCTAGCAGTCACAGAAATCTGATACTCTTGTTTCTGAAGATAATATGAAGATGATTATAGGAAAGAGAAATGCTGCAAATGAAGGAGGGCTTTTGTTGGATTGCACGTTAAAATTACTTTAGATATTAATGAAGTGGGACAATGTGTCTCAAGCCAAGACTGTCAACATATAATTATGTGTTAATTTATTTTAAAACAAACTTAACAACTTCCATTGAAAGAAAACAATTCAATGTAGTTGTTATTGGAGTTGCACTGCCTACTATTTAGTGGCAATTAGTGCACTACCTTTTTTATACTGGTGTAATTAAGGCCTTATGTTACAGGCAAAAGTCACAAGTAAATTAGAAATGATATTTCAAAGTACTGCTAATGTCTCTGTGATTATATGCTTCATATTTATTGAGATGATCTTCAAGAGATTCTTTTCTGGGCCATTTTAATACTCACCACTAAAGCCAGACTGTCTTTTTGGTCAGGCTATACAGACTTCAGAGAGGATCACAAATCATTTGAAAAATAAGGTGGTTCTTATACATACAGTTTTTGTTTTCTGATATTCAGAGATTTCAGTGTTTTGGTCTATTGGAAAAGTAGTAACATGCTCTTTCTGGTAGTAGAATTGTTCATATTTTTCCTACAAGGAACTTGTTCTTACCTTGTTCTTCTGAAATCAACATATACATGCTTAAAATAAATATTTTCTATCTTTAGCATGAGGTAGAGTATCTTGCAGGGAAAAAAAAGAAAACAAACAGAGTGGGGGAGAACATGTGAATGACCTGTTTTGTTTTGTTTCTTTTTCTGTTTAATTAGGAATGATGATAGTTTTCAAAAAGTAATAGCAAAAGGAACAGTCTGACTGTACAAAAAGCCATTAATGTACTTGGAATGCCAAAGTGCTCTGGAAAAGGTGACGTGCTGATAAAGGAAGTGTCGATAAAGAAAGTGGTTTGAAATATATATTAATATATATATTCCTTGTATCAGAAATAGTGTGGCCAGCAGAAGTAGCAAAGTGATTGTTCCCCTGTACTTGGCTCTGGTGAGGCCGCACCTTGAGTCCTGTGTTCAGTTTTGGGCCCCTCGCTACAGGAAGGACATTGAGGTGCTGGAACATGTCCAAAGAAGGGCAACGAAGCTGGTGAGGGGTCTGGAGAACAAGTCTTACGAGGAGAGGCTGAGTGAGCTGGGGTTGTTTAGCCTGGAGAAGAGGAGGTTCAGGGGCAACCTTATTGCTCTCTACAGGTACCTTAAAGGAGGCTGTAGCAAGGTGGGGATTGGTCTCTTCTCCCACGTGCCAGGTGATAGGACGAGGGGGAATGGACTAAAGTTGTGCCAGGGGAGGTTTAGTTTGGATATTAGGAAAAACTTCTTTACTGAAAGGGTTGTGAGGCATTGGAACAAGCTGCCCAGGGAGGTGGGTGAGTCACCATCCTTGGAGGTCTTCAAAAAATGTGTAGATGTAGAGCTTAGTGATATAGTTTCGTGGTGGACTTGGTAGAGTTAGGTTATAAATTGGACTGGACAATCTTGGAGTTCTTTTCCAACCTAAATGATTCTGTGATTCTGTGATTCTGTAAGTGTAAATACTGGGTGGCTGCACCACAGCATTCTAGATATGAGTCACATGAAAGTGGCTGCAGGTTGTAGTAATTTTGCAGCTTTCATTTCAAGTGCCAATACATTCAGATGAAAAGGCTAAATCTAAAGTTGAATATTTTTTTCTTATATATGAATTCCAGATTTCTTATCATTAAATAAATATATATATATCAGGCTAATTAAAAAAAAAAAAAAAAGAAATTAAGTTAAAAGAAATTAAGAAAATACACCTGTATTTTCAAGTGTTTTCATGATAAACCCAAACACTGTCAGTTTTCAAACCCAAACATTGAAAATACAGGTGTATTTTCAAGTGTGTGTCTCATACTAATTTATACATGGTTCTAGTAAACTACAGCCAAAGCTATAGAAAATTCTGNTTAAAAAAAAATAATATAACCAGGCTAATTAAAAAAAAAAAAAAAGAAATTAAGTTAAAAGAAATTAAGAAAATACACCTGTATTTTCAAGTGTTTTCATGATAAACCCAAACACTGTCAGTTTTCAAACCCAAACATTGAAAATACAGGTGTATTTTCAAGTGTGTGTCTCATACTAATTTATACATGGTTCTAGTAAACTACAGCCAAAGCTATAGAAAATTCTGATGCTCTTCAAAAGCAGTGACGATTGCACCATGACCATTTAGAACTCATGAAGTTTAAGTCAGCTTTTCATAAAGGTAACAAGTATGGAATTGCTTTGAAGAGGCATATTTTATGGTGATAATGTGCAAACCAAACAAGTACTCTGTGGACTTCACGAAAATTTCTTATTAAGAAAAACAATAAAGGAAAGAAATGAATAAGGATATAGTAGACTCCATTCAACATAAATAACAATAGCTTAAATTTTTAATACCTCTGGTGTAACTGCATTCCTCCTGAAGAAGTATATGAGTGAAGGTTAACATGGACACTTATCTGTTTAATGTGTGAGGTCTGGAAAGTGTTTTAAGATTAGTTTTTTAATGTTTTTCTAGCCCAGGGGCCTTCAAGCAGGGTACAATTAAATAATTACTCAGTCTTTCTGAGTGTGTCAATGGCAATGCCTTAGCAGAACTAATTTACATTCCCTGCTTCATTCAGTATTTTATATAATTAATCAAGTAGATATGTTAGTTATAATTAAAAAAAAAATGTGATTTTCTGTTCACTTCTTTGATGTCTTTAATCAGCTTACTAGAACACCATTAAGAATTAGAAGGACCTTTGGTTAAGACAGAGAGAAACATGTGGATGCTGGCATAGAAATACTAACAAGAGAGGTGACCAAAAGATCTAGGGGCTGAGGGAAAAACCTATTCTGTGACTCTCTCAACTCAGAATTATTAAAAAGTAACCCTCCAGTATGCCTCAATAGTGGAGGCCCAGAGCAAGAGTTACTTCTCCATTTCAACATCTGAGTCAGGTAACCCTAACAGTTAGAAGACTTACGTCATTTTAGGCATGCCTTGGAATAATAGTAACTACCCCAGGGGGGTTCAGAAAGTGAGAAGTAATAAAGGAAATCTCTATGGACAATGATACTAAATAAATGAATAGAATAACTGTGTAACCAGAAGCAACATGAGAACTAAAGTGCAGAAGAGTTACAAATGATAAGAAGAAATAATGCCATTAAATAATCCCTCTTTGTCATCCTTCAAAGTGTTCACACAATGAGGTTCACCAGTGTTTTATATGGATTTCTAAGGAGCTGTGATTTCAATAGGCTTAGGTGTTTATCTCCAGCTCCTTGAAAAACCTAGAAGTATAAGAAATATCATCTGAAGGTGAGCTGAACATAGCTCAAATAAACGATGCTCAATCTCAGATTTCAGTTAGGCTACAATTTTTCTGATTTAAGGCAGAACCTTGTAGGAAGGTTGAAAACATGAATAAAAGTGAACTGAGGTTTGTCTTATTCTAGAGATAAAATAATTTGTTTTCAGATCAAGAAATGTCTGTTTTCCTTTAAATCTTGATATATTATTGAATTGATAATTCTCTGCTCATGGGAGTTCATTCAAACTCACTGCCAGAGCCCAAAATTTAGGAGAAAAGCCTAGTAGACTCAATTTGCTTATCTGAGTAGAAACACTTGGACTTGTCTTTGCTCCATCCTCTACTATTGATTAGACCTGATGGCACAGAAAACTTCTACATCACAACCAGACCATGTCTAAAAAATGACCATCCTTGCAGCTGAGAGGAGTGGGGGAAAGGCAGGCTGTATTTTTCCCCACTTCGCTAAGCTGTAACATGAACTGATATTTCCCAAAGATACCTAGGGTCTTGAGTGAAAGTTTGAAATAGAATGAATAGAAATAATAGAATGAATAGAATGAATAGTTTGAATAGAAAGTGGTGTGAAGAAATTTCTGTCAGAAATTTACATACCTGTATCAACAGAAATTATTGGTGCCCCAATTATTTTTAATCATATGACTTTTACAGTACTGTGGAAGAAACAATCAGGTTGTCTAGAATCCCGATTTAAACTATAACATTGTACTGTCTTAATTGCAACCTGTTTTTTTTAAGTGCCCCCCCTCATTAAAATGCACTAAGAAATAGCTAACTTGAAGACTTGAATTCACCCACCCCTAGTGTTTCTCTGTTATTACAATAGAAGCAATGAACAGATGAAAAAAACATTATTTTCCCAACAGGTCACTCTCAAAATGCACTCCAGAGGGCACCCAAGAATGAATGGCAAATGGCCATCCAGAGAGTTGCCAAATATCATTAATCAACGCACCAATGTGGCAACATCGAGCATTGTGGCATGATTTAATCTATTGTTTGGTAATCAACCTCATCTATGGACATTCTGTAATTGTTATAAGTTTTTTGTTAATTATTATAAGTTAATTATTGTTAGTCTTTTGGAGCAGAACAGTAAGAGAATGTTTCACTTAATAATCACAAATTGTTCTTTTCTTCAGTCAGAGAGGCAACCATTTCATGATTAGTTGAGAGAACAGATTATGTCAGCTGGACCTAACAGTGCATGCTTTGTCTCAATGAATACTACTTTCCTCCAACCTATCGTCCCAAATCTCCATGCAATTTTCACGTTGGAAGTTGCTCACTAGGAGCAATAGATAATAATGCCATTCACCCACTGTCTGATTCAGATTTAATAATTAGAATGGCTTGCCCCCAATTAAAGGGCAATGTTATTTTCACTGTTTATTGTTCCTGTGATTTACAACATAGTACTATAAAACGCTCAAAGTTTTTTTTTTAAAAAAAAAAAACAAAACCAACCAACTTTCTCCTCAGCATGCAATAGTTAGTGGATTACTTCATACTTGACCTTATCTTCTGAATGAAGACAAATTATCCATTTGAAGGAGTGAATCATTTTGTCTGTTTTAGACTGTGCACACTCAAAAGTTTTAAACAGTTATGAATTTATATTAAAACTAGAGCTGAGGATGAAACTCTCATTTATAACATTTCAGACTGCAAAGTAGAAAGCTACAAAACTAGATGCTTTCAAAGACTGAAAAGCTAACTCCCCAAAAAAATGGAAAGATAAGTAGAAAATACCAGGACTTGCTCAGATAATTCAAATGTAGTTATGCACATGTAAGTTAGAAGACCCAATGAAAGTGTTCTTTTTTGGCAAAATAAAATATTTTCCTCTTTTCAGTAGCACAGCATATCTTTAAAGCTTCTCAATACCCATATTTTTTTCATAATTCTTGCATTATTTGAAATATTATTTTACTTCTCAAATGACTTGAGGAAGTAAATCAAAATTCCTATCTACCTGTGAGGCAAATTGGGATTGGAAAATTGTGCAATCCTTCCTCTAAACACTTGCTAGTTAGAAGATCCCTGTAATCATTCTGAGTTCCTACTTTGAGACTTGAGGTTTGAGGAGATTAAAACTGTACAGTGGAGAGAGAAGAAAAGATCTCTGCCTCATGACAACTTGAGCTAGTGGCGAGGCTGGCTGCTACAGCAAGGTGCTGTTGACCTCAAGTCAGATACTGAATGGTCATTATGTCATTAAACAGTTGCACTATAACTTAGGAAACATTCCCTCCTGCCCATTATCGTCGCCCAGGTTGCTTAGCCTGGGTCCTGTGCTGTACACTTGCAATTTTTCCATATCTGGGCACAACCTATATTGCAAAAAACTTTGTATAACCTGCTGATGTTCTCGGTGCAAATGGCTGAGCAAAGTCAGAGAGGAGGGCTGTGCCAAACTGAAGAAGCTTCCTTCATTTATCAGTTCTGTCTGGTGCCTCAACCATTAGACATCCTGCCAAGTCAACACTAAAGGAAAATGGTTAGAAGGCAGAATAACGTGACCTATACTTGCATTTTATAAATAGGTAATAGCACAAATATTGTATGGATTGAGACATTGTTATTGGGGTAGTACAAGCTGTACTTAAAGAATATAAAAAAGCATTTTTAACAATTGAAATTGATTGACTTGGAAAGTTATTTAGACTGATATTACTACTTTCATTATTTTTCTCTATTGCTCTCCATCTTTTATCCCCTACATCTTTACTAAAATTACATCATTATGAAAAGGAATAGGAAACTTCAGCATCTATTCTTATGCTACTGTTTATGGTACCACTGTTCTATTTTCTCTGCTATCAATAACTTCTATTACATTAGAGCTGTTTCTCTCTCTCTTTTGTGATAATTCCAGGTGATTGTACTCTGTTTCCCCTTATGGAATAGCTCATCTCTTTCATATTAAAATCTATTGATCACAGGTTTTAAAAACAGGACAAACGTTACAGGACTATATATTTTTTAAAATACTACCTGGGGATCTCTACAAAAGACAGAACAACAGTTTCTCCACACTTTTGCACTTGTACACTCCCACCCATAATATATCTTATTTGAACCACATTGCTTATCAATCTTAAGTGGGGTTACAGGATACTTCTGTGAAATTCCATGTGTTTAGTCACAATCATTAGTGTGTTTTCTGAGCTGTTTGACAAAACCCTGCAAGTGCCAAACATTTAGAAGTATAGGATTTTTCATATAATTTTCTAAGAAAAGCCTATAACTTGTGTTTACATTGCAGAACAGATGCGCTCCTTGGTATGCCCTGAAGCTTGGACTCACACTGGCCATGTCTGGAGAAGACTGAGGTGGTGTACATTCTGCAGCATGCCTTGGGTTCTGGTGCATTTCTATTGGTCTGCCAGTCCAGACAGCTGAGTACATCTGTAGACTACAAAGTTTACTTGTCCTAGTATGCTTTAAGATGGAATATTTTTTTCAAGTCTTCACAGCTCCACTGAGTGAGCTTTTTCAAAGTAATTTTAAATCTGGCCTACTGTAATCAACTTTAGTTTCTAAAAGTAGAAGTAACTGCAGGGATATATATATATAAAAAAAAAAAAAAAGAAAGAAAGAAAGAAAAAAGGAACTAATATCATAGATGGAATGAGGCCTTACTGTCATATACTGAATCCAGGGGATCAATTCATTTGCCTAAATATAGGTATTTAACTCTGTTTGAGATGCTCTGGGCTGCCTGAGACATCCTGGGGCTGCCAGACATAGCACAGAGCCTGCAGAAAATCTGTGCCCTTTGGAGCAGCAGCTGAGAGCCAGAAGGGATAGCTAAGAGCATGACGTGACTATATTTAGGGAACAAAATCAAGCCTAAAGTGCTGATAGACACTCTGTCTGTGTCAAATACAGACAGAATAAAAGCCAGGCTTTATGAATCATACTGTGTCATTAGAGAGGCAAGTAGGAAATAGGGGCTGATTTGTTCTTGGAAAACAATGTTAATTGCATGGAGAGAGGTAAAAAAAAACAAAAGAATTCAGCTTCTGAAATTTGTGGATGGTTGAAGGAGACAAAAAAAAGAGGTAGAAGGCACATGGGCTTTTTATTTTCTAATTATCTTGATCTTGTTTTTCTCTTTTTTGAAAGAAACTAGAGAGACAGTAAGACATACTCTGTGATGGACATTTCCGATTAAAATAAATGAACCAAATTAGTTTTTTACATCTGTTGTATCAGAATGCAACAAAATCTAGTGTCAATGATGATGAAACCAACGGCAATACATGATCAAAGCAAATGACAGAAATGAGCAGGAACAGAACCTAGGCATGGTAAAAATCAAAATGCTTTTATTATTTAAAATTTCTTGTTGCCAATTATAATGAGCAAATCATGTACTTAAAGCTTTCATTCCTTTTAAAGCTGTATACAGTTTTAAACTACTATTCTGATTTAGTTGGTGCTTTCTTAAGTCATACATCTCAGCTGTTCTGTCTAGGGTGTGTATGAATATAGAAGCTGAATTTTAGATACACATATTACCATCCTATAGGAAACTTTTAATAGTAGCTTAGATATTCACAACTTACATATGAAGATTTGGAGAGGAGAAACAAATACAACTTCTAGCATTTGATATTGCTGAGATCCAAGTATATAGCTGAAACAAACTGGGCATTTTATTGATACCCAGACCAGGTAATTTTGATGTTTGTCAGAAGATAACTATATATGTTGGACAATGACATAATAAGCTGATTTTGTCCTCAGACGATGTCATGGATAATAAGACTATGCATCGTTTTCCACTCCTGAACTTTTAAGCCTCAAAATTATTTTATAGTTTTTATTACCTATTACTTCTCCTCCCTGGCTCAATTTCAAAGATACATTCAGTACAAATCCTTAAATTTGTGCTTAGAAAACATTAAAAACCTAAGAAGAAGATTGGCAATATATAGGAAAAAAATGACAGAATCATGGAATTGCTGAAATTGCAAAGGATCTCTTGCGATTAACTACTCCAGCCCCCACGTACTCAAGCAGGGTTGGCTAGAGCAGGTTGACCAGGACCATGTCCAGTCAGGTTTTGAATATCTCCATAAATGTAGACTCCACAACCTCTCTGGGCAACCTGTTCCAGTGTATGACAAACTCAGAGTAAAAAATAAGTGTTTTTTTCTGTTCAGACGGAATTTCACGTGTTTTGATTTGTGCCCATTGCCTCTTGCCCTATCACTGGGCACCACTGAGAAAAGTCTGGCTCTCTCATCTTCATTTTCACTCATCAGGTATTTATACACATAGATAAGATCATCCTGAACCTTCTCTGTTCCAGACTGAACAGTCCTAGCTCTATTAGCCTCTCCACATAGCAGAAATGCTCCATTTCCTTATTCATCTTTATGGCCCTTCATTTGACTCCCTCCAGTATGTCCCTGTCTCTCTCATACTGGGCAGCCCAGCACTGGACTCAGCACTCCAGGTGTGACCTCACAAGTGCTGAGCAGATTGGAAGGATCACCCACCTTGACTTGCTGTCTTATGAAACCCAGGATACTGCTGGCCTTGTTTACCTTGAGGGCACATTGCTGGTTCATAGTCAGATTGCTGTCCACCAGGACACCAAGGTCCATGTCTGCAGAAATACTTTCCAGCTGATCAGTCCTGAGCCTGTACTGGAGCATAGTTTTTTTTTTTTTTTTTTTCCCCGGGGGGAGGACTGAGAC
>VXAA01007454.1:144579-186522 GCA_013399115.1 Anseranas semipalmata
TAGGACTTGTTCTCCAGACCCCTCACCAGATTCGTTGCCCTTCTCTGGACACGTTCCAGCACCTCAATGTCCTTTCTGTAGCGAGGGGCCCAAAACTGAACACAGGACTCGAGGTGCGGCCTCACCAGAGCTGAGTACAGGGGGACAATCACTTCCCTAGTCCTGCTGGCCACACTGTTCCTGATACAAGCCAGGATGCTCTTGGCCTTCTTGGCCACCTGAGCACACTGCTGGCTCATATTCAGCTGGCTATCAACCAACACTCCCAGGTCCTTCTCTGGCTGGCAGCTTTCCAGCCACTCATCTCCCAGCCTGTAGCGCTGCTTGGGGTTGTTGTGCCCCAAGTGCAGGATCCGGCACTTGGCCTTGTTGAACTTCATACAGTTGGCCTCGGCCCATCGGTCCAGCCTATCCAGATCCTCCTGCAGAGCCTTCCTGCCCTCGAGCCAATCAACACATGCACTGAACTCGGTGTCATCTGCAAACTTACTAAGGGTGCATTCAATCCCCTCATCCAGATCATTGATAAAGATATTGAAGAGAACTGGCCCTAATACTGAGCCCTGGGGGACATTGAGCTTATGCCCACTTTCTTGTAGTGTTTGTTTAGATACAACCAGGTAGAAAGAAGTGGCTGATATTCTCTTTCAACAATGGGTCTCATTTCTAGGACAGAGCAGAACAATGTCGCAGTCTTCTCCTTCTCTTATGTTCCACATGTTTCCTCATATACTGTCTGTATTACCTTTTTCGCATAGCCTTTGATTCATTTCCAGTCTTAATGGAGTTTGGATCCTATTGCATTACAGATTCTACATGAAAAGGAAAAAATTGCTCAAATGTTATAACTGAAATGCATTATGGTGACACTCCATCCACACTCCATTCCTGCCACATACAGGAAGAAGTGTACTTCAAGATGACTAGTGAACTAACCAAAGAAGAAAGCTCCCCTGTCACTCACCACCCACAAGCCTCTAAAGCACTTGTGATATTGGAAAGGACAAACTGATTGAGAAATAAACATGCTAGAGGAGTCGGATGAGCAGATAAGAGAAAAAAAAAAACAAGCAATATTTCTTTTTCAAACAAAGATTTTCTCTAAGAAACTAGACTGGGTCATGAGGATATGTATTAAGTTTCTGCCTCATCAGGTAACTTCTGGTGTGCTCTCCATAAGTAAATATAAACTTTAGGTTTCTACCATGTGACATCTAAAAGGGGGATCCTGATACTGATGGGCATTATTTCATGTTTTTTAAAAAATATAACAGTCCTCCACGTCTATTATTTAGGATCGGTATACAAGATGATCCCAGAAATCTCACAACAAAAGCTGAAAACACAAGGACTACATGGAATTAAGCAGAATAGAAGCGCTTTCTCAAGGTCACAAAGCCAGCAACAGGTAGATGCAGAGTTTGAGCATTGCCATTCTAGCTCCAACCCTTGGACAATACTGCCCCCAGCCTGAGGATTTAAAGTACCAGAAAGGAGGATGTACATCCCCACTGCACAGCTGTCAGTGATTAAGGGTGGTACACTCAGAGGAGACTCAGGGTTTCACCTCCAGGATCTGTTATTGCAAAGTTTCTCCATGATGGACTCTTCCAGTCTTCGACGTGTGCAATGGTTTGAAGCCACAGTCTGGCCACAGAGTATGGGCCTAAATACAAGTAATACTCTAATCCCAAGAAAAGGTCAGAGTGTTTTACTCACAGATGTTGTTCCGGAAAAGGTGTTTCATCGGTTAAGTGTTTGAGCCAAATCAAAAATTTCCATTTGGCTAAACTTTTGATGAATATTATCATGGGATTTCAAATGTTCTCCCTTAAAATGATATGTCCAGCTGTTACCTGCTAACTGTAAATACAGTTTTCAGTGCTGAATATGAAAAAAATATTTCCTGGGTGGAAAATTTGCCCTTCCAAACTGTGTTAGACCATCACAAAAGCTTTCTTTATCAGCTACCACAGACTGAGAATATTCATTTTAGTTCCAAATTTGTGTAGCTAGTAAAGTAAATGTGAACCTCATGTATGCTTACTTAAAAGACTGATGGGAAAGTAATGTTTTTCCTGATTGCGGGAAAAGACCAGTCAACCGTGGTGTGGGGGAGGAAATCCATTGTGTCAATTGGCTGATGTGGTAAAAAACTGATATTTAAGAACACCTTCTATTGACCTCAGTTTCCATCCAAAATGCATGAGCACTGGCAAGAGTGTACTGAAGTGTCCACTTACTATACTGTAGGATAAAATCAGTTCATTCTGAAATAACCATTTCATTCCTCTAATAAACTATTTTATAGTGTTTTGTCTTTTATAGACTAAAGACATCTGAATTTGCTGTAAAAAAAATCCACCTCAGTATTTGCTTTTGCATTCAATTCCTTCTTTGGTTCATTTTTGATGACAAGCAGACTGATGGGAAAGAAACAAACAAGTACAAAGGGTCTTTAAAACAGACTGTTCTGATTATGGATATGCTTGTGACTAAGGTGCTTATCTGAAACTCATTCTGGTTCAGTTCTCAGCTCTGTTGCATGCCTTCATTATGAAATTGTCCAGTTCACAGAATTTATCCAAGTTTCTTCAACTGAGAAATGGAGGTAAAGTTAATTTTATTGTGATATTGTTGGGATAGATTCACTTATAGTTGTAGACTTCACACACACACACATACCTAGATGAAAAGCAGCATTCCTAGTCTCATCACTTTGTGGAATGTGCTTATTCTCAGCTTTGTTTATGTTAAGTTTTTAAGAAATTCTTCTCAAATTCCTGTATGTCTTGTGCTGATTATGGTCATCCCATCTAATATTGAAACTGAACCAAAGTGCTTCATTTATGACTTTAGTCAGATAGCAGACAAACAACATGTGGCAATAGGCTATCAGTCAGAATTCTTCTGGCAAATACTTGAAATAGCACATGCATTGAAAAAAATACAGCCATTTGTAACCAGACAGCAAACAAAAAGACAAGTAAGAGAAAGACATCCTGTGATGAGCGTTACCTCAGCAAAATTGTTCTTATCTTCAGCAGCAGGCGGCTGTATATTACCTACTTCTGCAGGAGATCTCAGGGCTGAGCTCCAGCTCTGAGAGTAGTAATTTTCCCCTAGGCTAGGAAATATACTAGTAAGTGAAACCCTCTGTGCTCTTAACAGGTCTCTTTGTTCTTCTGAATGCATATAGGTGTTTTGAGATTGAGTTTTTACTCAATGTGAGCCACTCGGGCCCAGTTACTACGCAATGCTAAACAGATTCAAGGATTCTTACTGTGATCTCAGAAATGACCATTGAATCAGAAGAAATAAAATTTAGGGCTAGCAAATAACTAAAAAGCCAGAAGAAATCAGTTCTAAATTAATGTTCCAACAGTGGGATGTTATGGATAGATAGTGCCAAATGTGACACTTTACAGGGATTTTACAAGCAAAGTTTCTGTGAGTGTCAGAATTTGCTGCCTAAATGAGGTCTCCTGATACATATTCATTTAAGTACAGTACCTGTTTTTAGATTTGAAACTGCTTTGGCCAAAAGCCTCATCATTTCTCATTTAATTTTATGTATGTACATCAAAACATGTTTGCACAGATAACTCTGTTTGTCCTTCTTATTTCAAGGCTGCACATTCATAGCCTGGCTTTCATTTGTTTAACCAAACTGCACATTTTAGTTCAGCACACCTGCAAGTTAACGGCTGTCTGGAGAGCCAGCCTTTAGACTGATTGGAATTTCATTTAAGACAACAATCTGAGTGCCCAGGCCTTCTCCTGCCTCCAAAACATACATGCTGAGCTTTAAAAAATAGCTGTAAATGTGCTGAAAGGAAATTGTAGAATGCTTTTTCCCTAGTCCCCTCCTCCTCAATGCCTCACTCCACAGCACTATGGTAAATACCAGCAAGGCAGTCTCGGAAATTCCTGTGAAAATGCTAACACATGAATCTCATACTATACACTAGCACTGGTCATTACCAGTCAAGGCCACTAAGAACCATACTGATGTGAGAAAATTCTCAGAGCCCTGGCTTACTACAATGACTATTGTGCAGGGCACTTTGTAATGCAGCTTATCCCTCAGATTTGGAAACAAGGAGACCTGTTAGCACTAAAAATACTTGGTGCCTTTATTTTGGTATTAAAGGACTAAGGTATGGCAAGGGACACCCAATGTTTGTGACAAAGTCTGCCGAATATCCAATCATTTTCAATGCTTTCTCTTGGTAGGCCAATACTGTGATACACAAGAAGCTCTATTCAGAATGTTTATAGGCATCAGATGAATGATCTTCACTGTAAGTTGGAAGTTTTCTAAAATCTTAACTGGAAATCTACCATTCATTTTTGGTTTAAGCTGCCAGTGATACAAAAGTAAGTTCTCTTCCTTTTTAATAATTACGTTACATATTCTTATGACCAAAGCAATTAAATTATTGAAGTGTTTCAATATTGGAATATGAATCCATCTTTCCAAAGATATGGAAATAACACTTAGAGCACTACTATGTGTAGTCTGCAGTCATGCTTTTCTATACTAAATACCAGATCTGATTGCCTTTCCCAGTACTTTCTAGTATTTCTGAACACCTTACCTTTCAAAAACATGAAATTAAGCTAATGTTTTTATGTTCACCTTCCTGTAAGAGTCACCATTACTTCTTCTATCAAGGCAACAGTCACTTCACACCAATTGTTTGCCAGCTTTTACTCCCATTTTTAAGCTTTTGTTAAGGCCACTTAAGGTACAATTCAGTTTTCAGACTTCAATTAATATAAGTTCTAGACAAGATGTAGGAAAGCAAATCCCAGCTGCATTGCTAGATGTCCTTTTTTTTTTTTAATAAAGAAGATGATTAGACCCTTGTACAGCTATTAGACAGATAAAGCAAACAAGCAAACAAACAAACAAACAAAGTTTCTGTAAGACATTTAAAGTCTTCAGGATTTAACTTCTTCCTGAATCAGAACAATGACTTCCTTTTTCCTTTCAGACCTAATCAGAAATATTAACTTTTACTATTGAAAAATTATTAGGTCTACTAGATAACCCAGCTTTAATTTGGCTAGTGGAAGCATTTGTTAGAATATTCCATAAACTTTCTGCTTGTTTAAAAATTAGCCACATTTGGAAGTTCATATGAGAGCTAATTTAAAAATAGGATTGGAGCAAACAAGTGTGACAGGGAACATATTTTATGTACAAAGACATTTTATGGATTATTTGTTCTAGACTGCTGCTAGTACTATGATAAAAATAACTAACCAGGACACTGATAATTTCTCTTGAAATTAGTATGTAAATATTTTCTCATGCAAATCTAAGCACACACTGGAAAAAAAAAGGTTTAAAGATGACCCATACAGATAGCAAAATGAAAGTTTTTGTGGTTATCTTTCAAGGGTGTGAGAGGAAGTGCATAGGAGGAAGGTAGGTTATTTTTTTTAAGTCATGTATTTTAATTGATTTTACTCTTTACTTGGACCAAAGCTGTTTGGCTTTAGGATTTAGATTGATATCATTTAAAGACAACTGTCTTATTTAACATTTCAAAGCAAAAAATTCCCTAACACCATTGCCAAGAAAAATAAAATAAAATAAAACAATACTATATCTACAAAAGCTTTACAATATATTGTTATTTCCAGGAAACATTTCATGTGTATTAACTCTACAGACAAAACCAGAGGGAGTACATAAACAGACTTAGAGGAAAGTGTTCCTGGCAGCAGATGAGCACACCAGAGACTCTATACACTGTCATCCTTAGACTCACTGGTTAGGGGCTTTCTTTGTTTTTACAGACACTTTACAGCTGTGACACTGAAGAAAAGATAACACAGAGAACAAGAAACATATTTTCTGACTGTTCTACAGGAAAATGAAATACTGATTCCAAGAATAAACAACGTGATTTTCTGCTTTACTTATGTCTTCAATTCAGTTGTAAGCATCAACAGTGTAGTGGGGAGAAAATCACAGCCAGCTCCAACACACACACACACACACACGCACACACCAGCTTCTCCGCTGATTTCAGATCTCTGAGGATGGCTGCTTATCAGTGGCAGTCAGGTTTGGAGACTGTGTTAATATTTCACAAAAAGGCCCTCATATCAGTCTGGTACAGATTACTCATTACTGTTGACTCCAACAGGCACCATCCATCACATAGGTATAGCAGAAGATTTGTTTTATATTAACCTCAGAGGCATTGGAGAAAGGTCTTGGAGAAAGCTGTGTATGTGGCTGCAAAGTTTGAGGGAACAAGGGATGGGAATGAACCTGGGGAAATTATTTTCCTTGAAAAGATGGAAACTAGCTTTGAGTCATTTTCTTCTCCCACTCAGTGCCTCTCAGTTAAACTTCCCTCATCCCTGCACTTATTATCTGTCACCACAGATCTCTTTTTCAACTGTAATAGACCCATTGTAAGAAAAAAGACGGGAATGGGGAGGGAGGAGTCTTCATGGAAAATACGTTCTATAAAAGATTAAAAAATATTCAGGCAAATGTTTCCTTTCTTGGTAAAACTTAGGACAGTGTTGAGAGTATCCAGGCATTCTCTTTAGAAATTAGATCCAATTTTAGACAAAGTACTAGGATCCACCACCAAGTAAATCCATAGAAGAAGACGAAGTAAAACCAAGTTTTCCTGTTAATGCAAGTTTGGTGGCTTGTAGCCAAGAATATGTGAAGTCCAGCCCCCAATTTTCCCTTATTTAGAAGACAGGTGAAAACTCCAGTATCCATAGTCCATAACACAATTCACCTTTTATTGTTGTCTACCTGGCTTTCTGTTTTCAAGAAGCTTTTAGGAATTGACTGTCTTTGTAAACATCACTCATCTAACAAATTTGGTTAAAAACATCAGGTTGGCTCAGGCAGAGGAAACAGACTCATGCTCACATAATCCTTTTTGTCACCACTGACCAGGTCAACAATGTGCTCCTGAAAAATCATTTTGCCTTCAGAAACAACTTCAATGTTTGTTTGTTTGTTTGCTTTTCTTAAACCAGTTCTAACAGGTTCTTTGCCATATAGTCTGATCACATGTAATAGCCTTCTTTAAGTCTTAACTAAATATTTACATTTTTTCACTCCAGAACAAACTATTTCAACAGTTATTAGGGGATTTTAAAATTAACTGATCTGAGGACCACTTTAATCAAAAGGTCAGCTTCATCATGAAATAATTTTGTATATCTCACTACATGCTGACACTATCTGCTGTCAGCAGATGTTAAGATACAGGAAGTTATACCTAGTTCCAGGACCCTGGGCTTAAATTTGAGTATTTTCTTCATAGAACTTGGTGATCTCAAGCCTCCATTTCAAATTGGTCCATGAGAGTTGTAGCTCATCCGACTTCTTTGAGGATAGGAAGTCATCTGACAATAGACAGGGCTCGTCATAGGAGGTGTGGGGATAAGAAGGTGACAAGACATCTACCATATTATGTAAAATTTCTAAGTTGCCAATAAGCCTTCTTTCAAAAGGTTTAGAAATCTGCATACTCCTACAAAAATGAGTTGTAGAGAAACTAATGTTACTACAAACAATCAATTCCAATCCACCTGTTTAACAGCTGATGTGAATTTGGCCTTAGCCCTCTGAAAAAGTTTAGAGTAATACATTCATACAAAAGTCCATGTTCACACAGATTTTCTCCCTTTAATTCCCAAGCAAGATGGGAGAAAATGTACCCATCATCTTAGCAGTAAAATATTTCTGATAGCCAATTTGCACTAAAATGTATAAAAAATTTTCAGAAAAGAATGGAAAAAAAAAAAACCTCTCACAAACAAAATAATTAAACAGGAATAGGTAATAAAAATCAGTTTTTTCCCCCTAATTTTAAGAGCATAAAAATGCTATTTCCTTAAATCAAAAAGAAAAAAAAAAAAGATGCTAAATATCTAAATGTCCTTAATATTGTCAGAAGCAAGTATTTGGATTTCCAACCTTCCATAAAAAGTACAGAACATGATTTTAAAGCTAGCCTGGAGCTAAAAGGAGACTAATACGGCACTGAATATCCACACATCTCTCTAATGAGACTTTTTTACTGCACAATAAATCTTTGCACAGTATGTATATGTACTGCAATTGCAGTATGACTCAAACAGTGTTAATCAAGTGTTATGGTAACCTCATTTTAGAGTACAAACTCAGTCAGACATTTCTATCACTGTACTTCATTACTTACCAAGATTCTTTTAATAGGTAGGATTTTAGGATGTCCTGTGCATTTACTTTCCTTATAAAAATGTCAATTCTCAGTGTACCTACATACCCAGAATTCTTCACTGTATTTTATTCTGTGTGCCAGTAGTTGACATCATTTCTGCTTTGTTTGAACAGCTGGTCTTCACCCAGCCTCAGGAGTTCAGAGGTACAATCAAGGCCAAGACCTCACTCTTCATAAAGAAGAAATACAGAGCACAAGGAAATAGGATGTATCGCCAACCATCCACATCCCTTCCCTCAAGGGATAAGCTTGTTATGTTAAAAGTTCCCTACTGCTTTGGTAATGCAGATTTCATCATATACCTCAGGACTCCAGAGTGTTATCATGAAGTTAAGATTTTCAATGACTCAAGGATACATGTATTCTTTATTTTCTACACCGCAGTCTTGACTCTATTACAAATTACAGATGACCATCACATCCTCTATCTAGACCTTATCTTACATTTCAGCTTGCCCTGTTACAGTGAAGAACACAAGAGAGTTTCAGAAGCTGTTTTCCAAGGAGATGGGAAGGCTGAAAATGGATTTTAGCATTGTCAGCAGTGAGGGAGCAGTGAAAGCAGGGCTGTTCCACAAGGAGACCAAGCCAGGAGGGACCCCACACAGGTCCCCAGTGTGGTAGCAGCAGACAGCTCCATAAGTCTAGACAGAGCAAGCAGATGGCAGGGTACAATCCAGGACCCAGGACTGAAGGCAAGATAGGTGCAAAGGCCACGCAGGAGCCAGAGCCAGGGATCATCCACCTACAACACAGCCTAACAGAACTAGGTGCCTGGACCTCAGCTTAAATGGAGCTCCCGGGTCATGTGCAGAAGGAGCCTTGGTGGGGTTCCCAGGTCAGGCCAGTTAGGACAATTAAAACCCATGGGAGCCCTGAGAGTCAGCAATACAAATGTCCACTGTTTCCATGCCTGTTCTTCTCTTTCTTCCAGCCCTGAGAGTTCTTTGAGAAAAACACCAAGTAGTGTCAAGAGAGAATTTTGTCTGAACCAATTTTGTTTAGGCTTTCCTTTGGATTTTTCAGCCTTCTCAGCCACACTGTTGATCATTGAATGTTTATTTTCATTTAGGTTTATAAAGTTGATATAAAACAAAAAGCTATCACCCTGTCTGCATCAAAACCCTTCTTAAATCTACTTCTTGTTGTGGTAAAAAAGATCAAGACTAAAACACTCATTAAGAGAAGGAAACTTGTTTCACTTTACTTATCTACCAATGTTACATCTGTGAATAGAAAGATTCCATTCAAATTCTCATATATTTGAGCCCTAAATCTCCCCTTCCTTCAGAAGCCCAGAAGAACCATCTGGAATATTTGCTGCAAAAAGAAGCTTCCCTTGAAATTTATTGGTTTCAGCATCAAACCAAAAGACACCTAAGTTCATTAAGTTAATTTCTGTTTGATTCAGAGTGAACCAGTAGAGCAAGGACCTGAAGACAAACCAGTGGTCTACCTGAAGATATGTGTCATCTCAGCATATCAGGGTTTTTGGGGTGTAACACACAGAGGCACCAATGCCATTGGAAAACTTCTGAATGTCAGGAGTTGTTGTACAACAGAATCTTCCTCCTCTATTCAGGTTCAAAGCACACAGGTCTATGTCTGCATTCACAAATAGTGGCTCTGTAGAATGAAAGAACTGGTGCTGAGGATCTGACATGTACATTATGCCTATTTCAGGGGGTTTCTAGTTTGGATTAGCTTGAATCTGACTGCATTGCACTGAATGCCCATCTAAGGCTGGAATGTATCATGTGCTCTTTCAGCTTAATTTTATCTCAGAGGCATCCTTCTCACACGCTTGAGACAGCTCCACGATCCAAACAAAACACAGTAAATGGAGATGATCTGGAGATTCTCCTGAAAAGCACACTTCTGATTTGAACTAAGAGAGTAATTTAGTTGGGTGCAGGAAGACCCTTAATACAGAGGTAAGCAGAAAGACACTCCTGCCCCCATTCCCTTGGAAGCAGGGAGTCTGGTGTTTGCAGCAGAATATCGAGCAGATAGACATGCATATTATTTTGAATTCATCATGTTTTTTTGTCTTCATATTCTTCTACAAGATATAGTAATGTCACATTCTTCATTAGCCATCTAATTTATGAAAGAAGTGACAGGAAGTGTATGCACCACTTCATCTTTTCAACTTTTCTTATCCAATAAAATGCAATGCACTCATGGAAGCAAAAAGCACATCTTCCTTCTACTCCTATGCATTTAAATGTGTCCCTGGAATGAAGCTCATGAAGCCCAGATGAAGCTAAAGAAGTTGAGATGGCATTGTAAGGTTTGAATTAAAATAAAAAATAAGGTACGGATGAAGCATGTAATTCATTTTCAGCTCATAAATCCTGATTTTCAAGGGAAAAGGGTACACAGAGGATGTATAAAAATTTAGTGGCTACAGTTCTTCTGGTGTCAAAAACACATATTGATACAAGAACACACACTTCTGTGGAAAAAAAAAAAAAAAAGTGAAGCCATTAAATTGTAAGATGTTAGTAAATCAGCTTTGGTTAAACTCAGCTCCCATTGTGCACCTGCATATGTATATGTATTTCACTATGTTCCAAGCCTTCTTTACTACGTCACTCAGTAAATCAAGCTATGATT
Source organism: Anseranas semipalmata (assembly GCA_013399115.1). Classification (NCBI taxonomy): domain Eukaryota; kingdom Metazoa; phylum Chordata; class Aves; order Anseriformes; family Anseranatidae; genus Anseranas; species Anseranas semipalmata. The sequence continues at coordinate 155,457 of VXAA01007454.1, forward strand.
TACTGAAGCACGAAATTTTGAGCAAGGAATGAGTCACGATATTTATTTGAATTTCATTGACCCCTGGTGGGAGTGAGGGAAAGCGTGGCACTGCCCATTTCTGTGAATGCAATGTTTTCTAGTCCAATGCCAAGATACTTTATTTTTACTGGGACAACTTCTGAGTTGGAAACATAAATAACAAAGACAGTATTCCTGTTGGCCACCTTCTCAAATACATGAGGGTTGTAGCAAAAGGAAAGAGATTTAATTCAAACTTGACAGTCACCAAGCAACCAAAGAATAAACAAATAGACACAGGGCTGAGGTAAAATGAAATAAGGATGTGCTGTGTCTCTTTAAATTCTGTATTGATTATATTGTGTACATGCATACACATATTTGTATGTGCATGTGTGTATAAAATCCAAAAAGGTTTATGTTGCTTTATATATGAATGCTTTATACATGATTTTTAACATCACAGGTGATGAATTTGATGGAAGAGTAGAGCTGAAGACCAGCCCTTTGCTTTGCCATGTCTTTGCTCTATTCTGAACATGACAAACATGACAACAATCAAGATGGCTGAATTCCACATTATAGTTCTTATGAACTGTACACAAGCACACAAAGGTGAGCTACATATGTGAACACAATTGCTCCACTGATGTCTGTTGGCTTTGTCAACAAAATAGAAGTGTAACATTAAAGCCTCCAAAACCATTTAATAAGAATGACTCCTATTGTTAAAATGTTTCTGTTATGTTCCTTCTTGGTTAGGGAAGCAACAAAGTTTTGTGAGTTATATTAGGAAACAAAATAAATTTATTTTCCCTCAGGGCAATTAACAAAACAAATGCCATATTCATACTTCTGCATAGCAAGAAAATCTCATATCTGTTGACTGAGATACATCATATCTGGACTCGATACAATGGAGATTTTTCACTTAACCTGTAAAGCAGCAAAGCCATTAATCTTTCCTTACATAGCCCATAATATTTCAGGCCCTATGCTTGGCTGGAGATCAAACTAAATGATCTTCATAACTTCTGAAATTCTTCACTTCTTGACCTCCAAACACTGAAGCGGTCTCAATGAAAATAATTGGTCAAGATCTGCAGTGCCTGAAGAGCTGCTTGTACTCTTCTTGTTAAAGCACCTGTGTCTATTTAAGCACATTGAAGCCTTTGTTTGTGTTATGCTTCTGCAATGGTTTGACAGTTGATGTTGAAAACTTATCATGATAAATTACTTCTCTTTGGGCACCTTACTACCAAATTGGCCCTGCATTACAAACAACACTGTGACATATGTCCACGTGCCAACCCCTGTTCACTTGACAAATGTGCTTTCCTAACTTAACAAGAATGTAGAATTCCATAAAGTTGGTGTTGAGCTGAGATCAGCAGCTAACATAGCTCAGGTGACAACTTGTCGCACTTCCCTGTGTTAGAAGTATCTAGCCTGAGAGGATGGGAACTTGGGTTGCTTGTGGGACCCATCAGTAGTGAGGTATTTCTCTGTGTGTCGTAGGACCAAGGACCGACCAGCAAGACTATGAAAGGCTTTCCATTTGGCCTAGTTATTCGCAATTCTTCCATATTCCCTTTTCAAGGCAAGCTGTATATGGCCCTATGGTACCTATGGTAGTATAAAATACCATTTCAATCAGCTGATTCTCTAGGACTTTTTAGCTCAAGAAAGACATTCTGCAGCAAGAGGAAGCAGAAGAAAAGAGGATCAAAAACATCCTTGGCACAGAGCAAATATCAATATTCAGTTATCACAGGAAAATATGTATCACTTTTCTTACTCTAGAAAGGTAAAAAGAAATTGCCATTCACATCTCTAATATTCACTCCTGTTTATGAAACACTGTTTTGTTTATCCATGTCTTTCAGTAAATTGTAGCTCCTTTTAAGTATCTACAGTTCATTTTTATATGTCAAAAGGGCCTCAGTGAATATCTTCAGAATCATTTCTTACTGGTATTTTTCTTATAGTCCATTATTATTATAATATTCTCTGATAGATTTAATGAAATCTTGTTGCTGAACAGGGTGAGATGTCTCCACCATGTTATGTGATATTTCTTCTGTAATGAATTCCTATGCATTTGCAGTCTTTTTTTTTTTTTTTTTTTTCCTCTTCTTTTTGATTCACCATTTCCCAAAATCGGAGAATGGATGAGGTTGGAAGAGACTTCTGGAAAATCACCTAGCAGAGCCTCACCCAGGTCAGAGCAGGGTCAACTACAGTAGTCATGTTTTGAATCTCTGCAAGACTCCATAACTCTTCAGCAATCTGTTCCCATATTTGAGCTCCCACACAGTAAAAAAAAAAAAAGTGTCTTCTTGTGTTCAGATGGAATTTCATGTGTTTCAGTTTGTGTCCATTGCCTCTCATCCTGCCACAGGGCACCACTGCGGAGAGCCTGGTTCGACCTACTTCATTCTCCACCCCTTCAGGTATTTATATGCATGGATAAGACCTCTCTTGATGCTCCAGCATTAACAATGCTAAATCTCAGCCTCTCCTCATATGAGAGATGCTCCAGTCCCCTAATCATCTTTGTGGGCCTTCACTGTAGTACATCCTTGTTTCTCCTGTACTGGGGAGCCCAGAAATGCACACAGAACTCTGGACGTGCCTCACCAGTGCCAAGCAGATAGGAAGGATCAGCCACTTTGACCTGCTGGAAATTCACTGCCTAATGTAACCTGGGATATTGCTGGCCTTCTTTGCCACGAGGATGCAATGTTGGCTCATGTTCGATGTGGTGCCCACCAGGACCTCCAGGTCCTTCTCTCCAGAGCCAGTCAGTCCTGAGCCTGTACTAGAACATGGGGTTATTCTTCCCCCATGGCAGGACTGGGCACTTCTTTTTCCTGAATTACTTGAGATTGCTATCAGACATTTTCTCGAGCCTCTCTGAATAGTGGCACAACTGTCTGCGTGTCAGCCACTCCTCTCAGTTTTGGGTCATATGCAAGCTTGCTGAGGTCCCATTGTCCAGATAATTAAAGAAGACATTAAACAGTATTGGACCCATTACCAACCCTTGTGGTATACCACTTCGGTGGTGTACGTTGATTGGCCTCCAGCTGGACATCAGCTGCTGCTGATGGCAATCCTTTGAGACTGGCTGTTCAATCAGTTTTCAGTCTACTCCACAGTCCACTTATCTAGCCCACACTTCATCAGTTTATTAATGAGGATGTTATAGGAGAGAATGTTGAAAGTCCCTCTTCAAAAGCCCTTTCCATGCAGTATTTTCTAGTACATATCTGAGCCTTTAGATTTGTTGTTGTTGCTGTTGCTTTTTGTAGACATTTACTCCAAATTGCTAATCCAAAATTCAGTGGTTGAGAGTTTGTCTCATCCTTGCCTCGTGTCTTGATATTGTGAATCATTTGACAGATGTCTATAGCTATTAACTCATGGCTTTAACTCAAAGCACTCATGCTTTCCTTCAACATTAAACATAAAACATTAAGATGGACTCCTGCATTGATTATTCAACTTTTTAATAAAAAGTGGACTTATGGACTTACAGAAATACCTTAGTATTAGTGTTAAAACTGCATGACATATGAGTAAAGAATTAGAATTCATTAATGATTACTTCATGATCATCTCTGTTCCAGAACAGTTCAAATACCATCAGAGGAGGGGATAATATTCTGAAGTTTCCTGTTCTGAATCAGGTCACAGCAACCGCAAGCCAAACTACGTTTACTGGGAACACCCTTCCAGACAGGAAGGATCTTGGCTAATGAATACATCTGGGAGATATGGGTCTAATAAACTTGGTACATATTTCCTCTATCTTGAAAAAAAGTAAGAGTAGGAATCAGGAAAACTGTAGTTAGTAAAAATACTAACAGTCCGTCACTGCTACACACTTAACTAGATTTCATAACTGTTATCCCATTTGTTCTACTTTATGAAATCGAATCATATGACAAATTCATTGAATAACTGTTATTTGATAAAGAAACATAAATTGATGATTTCATCATCAAAACATATCTAGGACTTAATATATAGATATAGCTGATTCTGCAAAGCTTATTCAATACAAGCATGAGTTAGGGTGCAACTTAGAAGTCAAACTATCAGAAATTAATATTAATATTAGTATTAATATTAAAGACCAATGTATTTTAAAAAGTGAGAATGGTATGCCTTTTAAAAGAGCCAAATAGATGCCCAGCAGAAAGGACTACTTGGACACATAAATTATCTCACTGCCTCATTCTGCATGAATATTTCTTACAGAACACTATACATGACAGACTTCAATGAAGAAAAAAAAACAAACATTTGAAACATAGTTCTCTGCTAGGTTTCAAAATTTGATCCTCACCCAATAGTTCTGTGGCTGTGTTGTACAGAATTACACTGATAGAGAGCAGTTCCCTTTCTTTTTCCTGCTGAGTTTCTAAAGGTGTATTTGATTAGAGGCATATCTAGTAGAGAGAACAAGACAACTCAGAGAAGAAATCTCTGGATTCTTAGTTCAGTCTGAGTTGAAACTCATTTAACCAGATCAATCTAGAAAATATTTTTGGAAGATCAAACCACACTCCAAACCTTTGATAGAAACAGTCTCATAACTAAGTGAAATGTTTAGTGGCAAGGAAAATGAGCCTCACATTCCAAGAGACAAGTCTAGGGACATGTGCTAAAATGCTCTTGCTGGATTATTAGAAAAGTAATACTTCTTTTTCTGTTCCTATTCAAAACTTTTGTTACAGGTAGTTTGCAAATGATTTGGAAAGAAATTAGAAGAAACATGCAGATTATATAGTCCATGATCTGGGCTCCAGAACTGTTCCATGCCTGGAACAGTCCAGATGAGGAACTAGAGTACCAGACAAAGCTAAACCTGAGGAAGGTAGCTGGTGGGCAGGGGAAAGCAGCTTTGGAAAGTTTATAGACATGGTGCAGATGACAACTGTAGACACAAACCCAACTTTGTTAAACTGAAACTCATAGTTTAAAATCTTAATACTAAGCTTGTACTGTCATACATACCATTTTCTATTCTTTCTAATAGAAGATCATGCTCTGCTGCACATTAAAAAATGACTAGGGCTTAGTTACACACACTAATAATAATAATCATCAAGCATAGTAATACTTTAAGGGTAAACCTCTTTCCATACAGTTTGATCTTCATCCAAAGACAGGTTTCCTAGGAACAACCACACAATGTAGTAGATCTCTGTAGGAGACAGAGCTTCCTCAGTAGCTGATCTGAAAATTGCATAAGGAAATTGCCAATGCCTCTAAAAACCAGGCTGTCCTCTGCAGTGAAAGGACTACCAGCATTCATTGCAGCATAACACAGACTAGTGTGTAGGAGGACTGCAATATCCAAACAAACCCTGTGCTTGTGTGTGTAATTCTTTCCCTTGGAGTAGAAAGAAAAGGCAACTGTTAATTTGCATTGCATAATGCATTTCTGGAAGGCACAAAGATGTCATAGTACTTTGGATACTTTAGCAGATTATTCTTTAAGAGTCTTAACAAGGACACTTCCTATTACTGTTGAACATCATCATCCAAGACTAAAACTAATAAGCAGCTATTTAGGCAGTATTCTGAACTTTTCTGCTTTTTGTCTGCTCATGGTTTTGGACAGATGTACAATTCGCTGGGTAAAGAACTGGCTGGATTGCCTGGTTTAAAGAATCAGTGAATGGAGCTCAATCCAGTTGGTGGCTAACCAACAGTGGCATTCCCCAGGTCTCAGTATTGGGGCCAATTTTGTTTAAGATTTTATCAATGATCTGAATGAGGGGATCAAGTGCACCCTCAGTAAGTTTGCGGACAATACCAAGTTAGGCAGGACTGTTGAACTGCTTGAGATTAGGAAGGCTTTGCAGAGGGATCTGGATAGGCTAGATAGGTGGGATGAGTCCAATTACATAACATTCAACAAGGGTAACTGCCTGGTCCTGCACTTGGGTCATAACAACCAAATGCAGCAGTATAGGCTTGGGGAAGAATGGCTGGAAATTCACCCTGGAGAAAAGCGCCCGAGTGTGCTGGTTGACAGCTGGCTGAACATGAGGCAGGTGGCAAAGAAGGTCAATAGCATCCTGGCCTGCATCAGAAATAGTGTGGCCAGCAGGATTAGGGAAGTGATTGTCCCCTTGTACTGGTGAGACCACATCTTGAGTATTGTGTTCAGTTTTGGGCCCCTTGCTACAAGAAGGACATTGAGTTGCTTGAGCATATGCAGAGAAAAGCAATGAAACTGGTGACGNAACTGCTTGAGATTAGGAAGGCTTTGCAGAGGGATCTGGATAGGCTAGATAGGTGGGATGAGTCCAATTACATAACATTCAACAAGGGTAACTGCCTGGTCCTGCACTTGGGTCATAACAACCAAATGCAGCAGTATAGGCTTGGGGAAGAATGGCTGGAAATTCACCCTGGAGAAAAGCGCCCGAGTGTGCTGGTTGACAGCTGGCTGAACATGAGGCAGGTGGCAAAGAAGGTCAATAGCATCCTGGCCTGCATCAGAAATAGTGTGGCCAGCAGGATTAGGGAAGTGATTGTCCCCTTGTACTGGTGAGACCACATCTTGAGTATTGTGTTCAGTTTTGGGCCCCTTGCTACAAGAAGGACATTGAGTTGCTTGAGCATATGCAGAGAAAAGCAATGAAACTGGTGACGGGACTGGAAAACCAGACTTATGAGCAGTGACTGAAGGAATTGGGGTTGTTCAGTCTGGAGAAGAAGAGGCTGAGGGGAGAACTCATTGCACTTTACAACTACCTGAAAGAAGGTTGCAGCAAGGTGTGTGTTGGTCGCTTTTCCTCAGGTGAAAATAATAGGATATAAGGAAATGGTCTCAAGCTGGGCCAGGGGAGGTTTAGATTGGACTTTAGGAAGAATATCTTCACGGAGAGAGGGAAGTGGTGGAGTCCCCTCCCTGGAGATATTTAAGAGATATGTGGATGTGACAGTAAGGGACATGGTTTAGTGATGGAACTCGGTAGGTCAGGTTGATGGTTGGACTTGATGATCTTGAAGGTTTTATCCAATCTAGATGATTCGATGATTCTATGATTCTATATAAACAATTAAATGGTCTGTCCTCAATATTGAGAGGAGAAACGCATTATCCAAAACTGTTGAGTGGTAACCTTCTTTAGCAAGCTACCTTGTTTCCTAGCAAGAGAAAAGAGACATCACACATTGAGTTTGCATAGTAGATGACTACAGAACTGATTTCTGAAATCTGGGAACAGAGTATGTATTACATCTCTCACTTACTTTTTTAGCCAGGCTTGTTAGGCTTAACAGTATCAGACAATCATATATCTTTTCCACAACCCTGAATGCTTCAAATATATATCTCATTTATGAGCATAAGGAACATGTCAGGATTTGATCCATGTAACTGATAGAGTATAGAAACAGCAGTAACCCACCATTAAAAGCATTTCCATTTGTTTTTTAGCATTTCCCATCTTAAAATCTATGAAATGCCTTTATCAGTCAATAACCAGGTGTTAAGATGATGCAACTCTTCAACTGAGATAGGCTGAAATTAAAAATGAAGCACATCAGTACCCCGAGGAAACTCAACCCTTAGATATTCTAAGTGTTTTCTGAGCAACTCTCATTGTTTTGCAGAGGACCAGCCAAGCCTTCCACAACCCTGAAGTTCATGTACACTCCTATTTTGAACAGTTAACTAACATTTTGGCTTAGGCTATCCTGTGTCTCCACTAAACAGGACTAAGTAGGACTTGCAGTCTTTGCAAGTGGCAGATAACCACATACACTTAAACAATAATTCTGTTGACTGGTGTTGTGACCACACTTATTCCCCTGAAAACAGGCAATTGGAAACAAAAATAAATCCACCATCTGGAACCTACTTCCCACTTAATATCACAATAGTAATAGGAATTGCAAAAAAAGCCAGGATCCCTGCAGCTCAACAGTTGTGCAGCAGAATTCTGCCTTTCTAAGGAAATGTTCATAGACAGAAAACAAAAACCCAGAACTAACTCAGAATCAAATTGCTTGCTAGTATCCTCTATGCAGCTTGGAATGCAACTAATTCACAATGGTTGGGCAGAAAATACAAAGAAAGTAGCTGATTTTGGAGGATCTTTTCCAATTTTGTTTCCCTAAAGAAGAAGCAAGATACCATTGAATGATTGGAATGGGTGAGCCAAGAGGACAGACATAGATTTGTATTCATCTGGGCAACAGTGAAATAAAAGTTATTTCTAAAGTGAGGAAAGAGAGGAAAAGGATGCTCAGATGAACTGATTCCAAGCTGAGGAAAATCATCCTTACCCTGCATCCTCACAAAGAGCATGCACTTCAGAGCAATTTTGATAACTCACATTTCAGGCAATTAACAGTGTCATTATCTTCTCCAGGGCAAAGGTCTTAGTACATGACATTTATGGACACTGTCAAAAAAAAAAAAAAAAAAAAGAAAAAAAAAAAAAAGAAAAAAAAAGAAGAGTACTGCATAAATACAGTTCAAATGAACATGTGTACACAGAAGCCCTTGCCCTTATTAACCTACCCTGTGCAGTACACACTCTCAGATGTGATAGTAAAGATATGGTTACCCAGATACTTCCATTCACAATGCTGTTGCACCTGGCCCTATACACATGCATACCATACAAAGTTATGGAGGGAAATGGCTCATCCTTTCTGAGCCTTCTCCATTTTGATTTTCTGCAGCTGATCATGCTTTCCAATTGTTCATCTTGTCACAAAACCAGAAGCTGTTGTCCTTCATGTTATGTCTGTCTAAAATACCACAAATATTTTCTACTAAAGCAGGCTCAAATTCACAACTGCTCTGAGATAGCTTTAGTTTATATGACAAGCATCACATTACCACATACTTTCATGTCCATCACAAGCAGCTGGCATTTTATTGTCTATGTACCATTAGGAAGCTTTGACTGGAATATGGGAAGAACTGGATTTTACAAACATGAGGATGAATATGGGTGTGACTGAGAACCTCATAATGATGACACTAAATCAGTAGGTGCTTTTCCATTTTAAAAGAAAAGCAACCTAGAGAAATTACATCTTAAAATCAGGTTGATGATAGGAAATGTTCTGGTTTACCCTAGATACAAGTTATGAAAAGCTGAAAAAAGCCATGAGAACTCAAGAGAAAATGGTCAAATCTGCATCAAAAGTTTAAGATATCAGAGCAAACTCCATTCTAAAATTTTCCTCTCCTTGAACAGATAGGATACCTACATATTGGCTGTAGAGTTGACTCATGCTGTCTCTATATTCTTCTTAGCTCAATATAATATGATTTTGTATGTAAAATGGGCTCAGATTTGTTGTTTAGTAAAATCTGAAACTTGGTTTTCTGTCAAAGTTCAGAATATAAAAGCAAATCTGACAATTTGACAATTGACAGTTTCAATTTTTCTTTTTTTTTTTTTTTATTCTAAAAACATAGAATTTGAGTTCTCCGGGTAAATAAATAATAAAATATCTTCAAATTAAGGATTCTCAACCATACCTGATCCATCTGCATGCATACCAGTACATTTAACTTTTTGCACTACAGTTTCCTCAGGGGAAAAAAAAATCATTTGGGTGAATAAAATTAGGCATATTTTGTTAAATATCACTGAAACTTTACTGTTCAATTAATTTTTTTTTTAATTGTAATTGTGCGTTACTTGGCACAGAGTCATTATTATAGAGAAATCAAACCCAGTGTAGCTTACAGAAAACATAGGAAGAAGCATTACCTAGCTATCAATTCTATCATCTGTTTGGTGAATGACAAGTCATACAGAAATATGGCAATGTGACAGAAATCCTAAAGTTAAACAGCATGCATGTATAACCAGTACTTTGCATAATACATACAAAGAGGGCATCACTCGCCCATGTGGACAACTGAGACCGTATGGAGCAGCAGACAACTGTCAGGCAGACTAAAATCAAATGCACCATCATTCAGCCCTCAGTCATACAAGCCGAGGAAGATCTGTATAGCATTTACATAACAGTACACCATGGAATATTAAGCATGAAGTGGGAGGAGAAGGGAGACAATTACTATGATGTACTCCACAACTAAGTCTGGAAAGATTTATTAATGGCAAATACATTTGTATTCCACGCTCCCACTGGGACCATGGGGACAGCCTGAAGGCATTAGAAAGACAGAGCTTACTGTTTACCCTGAACTCCAGTGCCCAGGGAACATTTTAGAGATCCCAGCTGAATCCAAACAAGCAACAAACATACTCAGTTATTTAAACCAGAGTGGGAACTCACCCTATTTGTTTTGCTGTCGGTGTGATCTGGGTCTTGTCCAAGATCAATCTTATAGGGCAGAACTGGCCTTTGCCTTCTTGCCTGGCCAGGCCAGGGCTGCAGAATGGAGCCAGGAAGCCTGGGAAACCCCGTCTCTGTAGTTGCATGCTGCCAGAGCTTCTTGCCTACGAAGGGCAATGTGATAGTGGGGACTGCATGTTCTTGATCTTGGGATGGTGTCCCTTTCAGCTGGCACAGGCCAGGGCCTCTCCAAGCAGAGGGAGGTGTCCAGGAGGGCAGCTGCAGCACTGTCCCACCCATGGAGCCCCACAGCCCAGGCCAGCTCCGCATGGCATGCCAGCCTTTGTGGCACCTTGTTCAGGAATTTGCTCCAGGAAGGATAGAGAGTGTATGCATGTTTTCTCTCTTTCAAATATCTTCATCCTGGAAAGTTCCTGGCTGACTGTGCACATGAGAAACTGTACAACCCTGGCCTTGCTGTCCATGGCAAGCCTGAAGATAAGGCATGGGCACCAGCTGTGGTGGTCACTATTATTCAGCATCATAGGAAACGTTTTGCCTTTATGATTATGAACATAAAGTTGATAAATAGAACTTAATAGAACTTATAAATAGAATGGTACCTATCCAATCCTGAAAACTATACAAAAACGAGAAACCCTAGAACTGCTGATGGCTCTGCTCACCTGTATTTTGAAATGTAGTCTAATCTAGTTTGTCCAGAGTATGGGGATGATGAGATCTCATCATATCTCATGTCACTAAAATAAATAAATAATCCTTTCAAATAAAACTGGTAGCTGAAGTTTTTCAGCTGATGATCGATCATTTCCATTGTGAGTATCTGAGCAATGTATTTTTATATGTTCTAGGTTGAAAGGCACATTTCAACTTGGCAATAAAGAACTGTTTTAGTTCAGCTAAAAATAAAAGAAGCTGTCAGGTGACAACTTTTTTTTTTTTTAATTGAAAAACATATATATAATACTGATTTCACCACTATCTGGAAAACTAAGCTAAAATTTTATATTAGAAAGTATTTTAGTGGAAAAATGTTTGATTTCATCTAACTATAGGAATTCACTGCAAGACACTCACCGAATCTTTAAATACTGCAATATAACTGTCTCTTATTATTTTTATAGTAGCAATAAAAAACAGGCTCTAAGTTTCTGTACATAATCACCTTGCAAAGCTGAGAGCTGACAGAAGCGTAAAGTTGATAGCAAGCTGCTGGAGCACACAGCTACAATCAAGCACCACACCTCTGCTTTATACAGCCTGCCCTCACTAATGCGGTTGGACCCCAGTGTGGTCAAGGAAGTTTCACCTGAATATTCCATGCATGAGCTGAGGATTGTGAATACAGAGCGAGTACATTCTTGTTATTGGCTTTTATTCCCCCTTCACAGGAGGTTTTCTCTACTTCTAGAAAAGAAATAATAACTGTTCTTTCCTTGAGTTCCAGTGCCCTCACTTTTCTTACACAACTTCAGTAGTGCTCTGCATGTTTATTAGACCAACGTGTATTAGATCACTGTGCATCAGTTCTTGCATAAGCTTTCACCACAAGGCCCAACACCACGTAAAAGGAACAGAATCTGAATAAAAGAAAAAATAATGCATACGTGCATACAGATCGCTCACTAATGTCAATACATTTGAAGCAAGTTGCATATATAATATGTACGTAAAATAGTTCATGAATGATAATGATGGTAGTACCATATTACATAGCAATTTTCTGAGATGTTTAAGTGAGTTTTTATTCATAACTAGCTGCCATTTTAAAGAAAAGACCTATTGAATCAAGAAATATCTCTTGGTAGACTGTGTATCCAATATTTTTACACTTTAGAAAGGTTAGAAACACTCAGCCTGATATATATATGCATATATACATATGTACATTTTACCTGAGATCTCTGATACGGTTATATCTAATAATTTAAAGTATTTTCCCCACGGGACAATTTCATCAAACATCAAACATCTAAAGCAAGTAAAAATGCAGCCTTAATACTAGTTTATATACTTCTCTCTGAAGAGAGAACTACACTACTTTGATCTAAAGGCAAGAGCTCCCTCTAGATAACAGCTTGGGGAATTTTCCTAGCCAGAATTTTGAAGTGAGCTTTGAAGAAAATAGAGCAGTCAATGAATTAGGAACTAACAAAGCACTGTTGTCACTGTTCCGAGGAAACTTGGAATTTGTCTCCTAGATTCATGTTTTTAAAGAATATATGGTTTGAAAAAAAAAAGTATGAGCAACTTTAGCATTTTGAAGTGATTTTGATTGTATCACATTATTTATGTGTTTTAGTTATATCACATGAGTTATATAGAACATCTCTCAAAACTAATAGCAATAGCTTAGTAGCTCCTGATGCCTGTTTAAGCAGATTTCAGCACAGAATCAGATATGATCAGGTCCCTCCTTAAGACTTGCTCTCTGCTTTTCTCTCTCACTGAAATGCTTAGGTTAGGAAACAGCAATCAATTTGGGGCTGAGGGGTGCTGTATTGAAAGAAACTTAGGGACCAAAAGGAATTAGAAGATTTACAAAAAGAATCACAGATTATGGCCTATAAGAGAAAATTGAAGAAGTCAGCATTACTTTGTCCAAAGAGACAGAGACTGAGAAGAAACAGGATGTTTTTCTTCAAAGAGTGCTGTCAGGAACAAGAGGACTATCTGTTTTCTATGTACTTAGAGGCTGGGACAAAAGTAACAGATTTAAATTGCCTGAAGCAGCTGTTTTGGAGCAGACTTAATTTGTGTAATTGAAACTAAGACTTACAACCCTGTCAAGAATGCTTAGTTAAAGCTGATTCCGCATCAGTGAAAAGGAAGGGTTTGCACAACAGCTTTTGGTGTTCCATCTCTCAGGACTCAACTATATTTTATGCCATATACACCTCTTGCTGTCTGTACTTTTTTACACCTTGAAGTGGTTTACCCTCTTTGCAACAACATCATTTTTGAGGATAAGCTTATTATTCACTACAACTTGTAGATTCTTTCTGTAGAAATCGTACTTGGCCCCAATAACATAGGGTAACTTATGGATTAATCATTCCTCTATGTAGAAAATTGTATTTATCTCTAATGAATGATGGCCTTTTCTTCTCCAGAATATTGCCTGAATTTTTTCAAGGTCTTTTTGAGCTTTGTTTATGTCATCCGATATGCTAACAGCCTCTCCCAGTTTGGTATCACATGCAATTTTAATAAGAACACTCTCCATCAGCTGTTAGATTAGTCCTCTTCTTGGTTTTCAGTATCTCCACTATCCTCATGGAGACCTCAGCATTGGAAATGTGAGCTACCAAGCCTGTAAGTTCTCATGAGGAAGACTATAAGGCTCAATGAGCTTTAAATCAGCAGATTTATCTAAGTGTTCTTTTACCTATTCCTTCCTTATTTGATACCAAAAACTTGCTCTTTACCAGTGGTACTTAATATATATGTCTCCTGATTACGTTTGCTTATTGCTGAAGATATGAAATACAGTTTTAAACAATTTAAACAGCTTAGAACTTTCATCAGTAACTTTCATTTTCACTGAATATCAAGCTACCCTTTTTTTTTTGGGGGGGGTAGTATTTCTTATGACTATGACAGATAGAAATAGTTTTTTGTTTTGTTTTGTTTTGTTTTACATGTGATATTGCTTACTAGTTCCATTTCAGTTTACGTAACTGGGACAATTCCAGTGAACACTTCGGTGCTGGCATATTTTACCAGTAAGCAGCAGTTTCCAGAAACCAATATGACTAAGAATAAATATTGATATCAAATTACAATATGGGTTGGGGAATTCTAGACAAATAAGAATTAAAGCACCCATCAATAATATTCTCACATAGTGATTTACATGTCTCCATAAATACTGACTGAATCTGAGCAAATCAAATATATGGTTTCTCCATCAAAATTAGTTTGTTTCTGACTACTGAAGAGACTCAACTTTTTTTTTCAGTTAAGATGCTTGTGAGCCATGCATCTACTAATCCGGCTCAATAACATGTTGCAATCATAGCACAAAATTCAAATACTGTTCGTCCTCTTCATAGATTACTTCCTCAGTTTCTGAATTTTTTGCAGTTCTTTTTGTTAAAAAAAGTAAACGTGGGGTTAAGGGTGAGATTCGTGTTCATTTGTAGAAATAAAAATTTGCTTTATCTGAATATTTGCTAAATACTGAAACTGAAATATTTTTAATGTCACTGCCAAAAATGTTGCTCATGGCAACAATGACTGTCAACATTTTTCCATAATGCTCATAGCCTTATTTTACAACGGAATGTGTCCAGGAACTCCCACTCAAATTTAGCTATAGAGGAAGAGTTATAGCTGTAAAGGGTATTTTTGAACCTGTTTATGACCCCCAGTAGACCCTAGTTCCCTAGGAATGTTCACTGAAAGCATTTAAATGAGGAAGTAAAAATATAATGTTCAAGTGAATGTTCATGTAAGTTTTGGAGATCTTTTTCCAGCCTAAGTAGAGACCAAGCCACCTCTGTCTTGCACATAAGTAAACGGCACACATAAACTAAATCCTTTAGCTGTTGAGAAAACCTTTATTTGCTTAGCCAATAGAAAGGGTTGGCAAAACACCCTGAGCACGAGTTTATCGTTCTGTTTAATAGACAGCGGGAGTGTACTGACATGTAAGCCAGCAATTACAATACAAAATATTTGGGTCTGCCAAAGAATGATGTCAGTTCCAGGCTGTGGTGTTTGGTACATATCAAAATACCCTTGCTACTAGAAACAGAGGTATGTATGTGTGAGCTGTGTATGAATTTCCAAACTTAATAAGGCCACACACCTTGAAAATGGATCATTTAATGGTCAGCATCAGAGCCCACATTTATCTGCAGTAAGATTCCTTTTTAAATGTTTAACATAGGTTACCATGTGGCCTTTTTATTTGTTCTTAGACACCTGGAAACAATTAATAACCACTTAGTTTTCCATTCTGTAAAAATATCCTATTTCTTTAAGTAAAGAACTTCCAATAAGTTATACAAAAGAAGGAATATATTTAAAAATCAAACTTTGTTAATAGGACACATCCTTCTTGTTATATACTAAATTTGTAGGTGGGGGTAAATTCCTTTTGTATCAATAATGTCAAAAGATTGAAAGTTTTAAAATACGAGGAACCATCAGGACATCATTTCTGGAGGATCTCCAAGAAACTGCACTGAATTCAAACAGAGATTTTAAAAATTATGTATGTTTTTCCTGTTCCCAAGCAGGGTCACAGCTTTGATCTGTTCTTTCCTCCATTTTCTGAGTAAGGCTGGTTCATATTAGTCATATCTTATGGCTCCTGAATGGATATCAGAGATTAATACCAGAGATCTCCCTAATATGGTTTTGATATTATAGACCCAAACCAAAGCCCACTTTAATGTTTGGAAATCTTTCTACACATTTAAAGGGATTTTAATCAGGTCTGAAAAGAATACCTGAGTAGTCTCTTTATAGGTATTTATATTTCAGTTTCCTTGAAACTGGTTTCACATAGATTGAGAGATAACAGAATAGGGAGGTAGGAATCAGTTCATACAAGAGACAACGGGCTGTAGACATAAGACAAACACTAATCCAAAATGCAGTAACGTAGTGGAAAGTCATAATTGATTCTGAATAACTTCCTTTTCCTCCCACACATCCAGGAGCTGAGAAAATATTGAAGGAAAGATGAGAAAATTCACATCCATTTCTCCTGAACAAGGAGCCAAACCTTGGGAACTGGCTTTGCCTGTCTGCCCCTTGTCTCCCTCCTCCCAGTGGAAAAAAATGCTGTGACCATCTCCTCTGGAAAACTGGTGAGCATGAATCATTGTGCTGACGAATAATTCCCTTATTAAAACATTTCTAAATTGTTGCCAGCTTTGTGATTCTTTTACCTTTATGCCTCCAGCGATTCCTGTACCTGTGAGAGAGGTGGAAACA
This sequence comes from Anseranas semipalmata, assembly GCA_013399115.1. Classification (NCBI taxonomy): domain Eukaryota; kingdom Metazoa; phylum Chordata; class Aves; order Anseriformes; family Anseranatidae; genus Anseranas; species Anseranas semipalmata. The sequence goes on from VXAA01007454.1 coordinate 171,726, forward strand.
ACTGTGTTGGGTCTGCGGGTGAATTATACAAGAATCAGTACTTCAGCTGGGAAAATAAGAGACCCCATTCCTGAGCGGCTTATGCAGTAATTTAGGACCCCAGCTGGACATCTTGACAATAAAGAGAAAGGTCCTCCAAGAAAAAAAGGCAGATTACCCCCCATTCTGGCATAGACCAGTTTTCATAAAGAGTAAGCCCACACACAGGTGCTGCTGGGAAAAATATACTCTACCTTCCCTCTCCGCCTGTCCTATTTGTATTTGTACTCCTAGTTGAAACATGGCACTTAACAATGCAGTCAACTTCAGGTTGTGTTATAAGTCACATAAAATAAAAATGTAGCTTTCAAACACAGGATCTTGACACAAATTTTAAAAATAGAACTGGCACTTGTTAAAAGCTTTTGGCTGAGTACCTCTTTCCTAAAAGGCTTTGTAGGCAATTACACTGTTGAGCTAAGAATGGAAATACCCACAATATCGGTTACAGCTGTGCAAGTCCTTCTGAATCCGGTTCACACAGAAACCTGCTGACTTTCTTGTTGATGAGCTTCATTCACACATTTCAAGGCAAAATTGAGTAAACAGTGACCTCTAGGTGAAGAGTCACCTAGTCATGAGCATTACCATGATGTCATTTATGCAAGTTCCTTGAAGAGAACTGGAGGGCTGCAGTTCCAACAAACCATGGAAAAGGAAGTCAGTGAAAACCCTAAAGGTGTTTCATCAGCTCCTATGAAAATGGTTGAGCAACCCTTGACCACTGGCATTGCATCTGAGATGTGCAGTGATATTGCTCATTGGAGCATGTTGGAATTGACAACACTTCCTAATAGAAGTTGAGCTTCTAAAAACTGGTGAAGGTCATGCAGATTTTCCCAAGGAACTTCTGTTCTATCTCAGGAAAAGGAACATCCTTTCAACACTGAGAGTCCTCCTTTCAATGTACCTACTTCTCCTTTTTTCTTCTTTTTTTTCTTCTTCTGACTTTCTCTGTTCATACAAAATCCCAGAGTGGGGAAAGGCTGCACCTATACTACGAAATTAAACCATTCCAAGGCATATACCCAGACACTGGTTTGTTATCATGTGCTTAAACTACAAGACCAGTCCCTGGCTTTTTGTCTATGGCAGCTAGCAGTCTCTGAAGTGACTCCTGGGCATGGCTCAGGCAGGGCATATGCAGCCACCCTGTTTTGAAGTCTCAAAGAGATTACCTTTTTCTCTTTCAGAAAAGACAGGGTGGAATAAGTATATGAAGCTGAGGTGTGAGTAGCCACATAAGAACTTCTTTACTCCCTTCTATAATTTCATGTTTGGGTCAAATATCCTCACAATTGTACATGCAGTATTATTATCTTTATATAACAGATGGGAAATTGATAATCTAAAAGCCAGGTTATCAAAAAGCATTTCAGTACTGAAAGAGCCTTGTAAATCTAGCAGACTTGCCAAGACTATACAGGAAGGAAACTGATGGAGAAGGTTATTGAGCACAGACCTCTCGAGTCTTTTACTGGCACAATCAACAGGCCATCCTTCCTTCCCTTTAGTGGAACAACACGCATGTTTTGTAGAAGTTTATAACATGCACGGACTCTCAGTCACTATAAACAAATGAAATGAGAACATTCTTGCTTTTGAAAAATATCTTTTTTTCTGTTTGAATATACTAATGTAATTCATCAGAATTGGAACACAGAATATTTAGACCACTCTCCATGCAATGGCAGTAAAGATACTTGTTTTAGTACAGTTAAGGCAAAAGACAATAGTAATTGAAGAAATACTTTATTAATCTGTTCACGTATAATTAATTACTACGCACAACTCGGCAGGAGATGATGTCTGAAGTATTGTTCCAGCACATGCCAGATGTCCTACTTTCATATGATGGGAAAGAAAAATGTAATTTTAGCAAAGTATAATATCTCTCAGATTATCTCAGCTGTACAAAAGACAAAGGTTAATGACAGATGCCTATAAAAACATGCAACAGACTATTCAGCATTCCCAAACTTTCAGATAATGACAGTTTATAGCAAGTTAAAGAGACCACATAGAACATGAGAGGTTTTTCCTTAACTGAACACTGATCTACTGGCTTTGGAGATCAGGATCTCTCTCTTTAAGGAAATGAGTATTGACATCAAGAGAAGGAATTAATGGGGTAATATAAATTTGCTATCAACTGCATTTATACAGGGAGCTGTGCAAAAGCACATCCCTATGCAATATGTACTCCTGGGAGTGGACAGCAAGCTGAGCTTCACTCAGCTTTGGAATCACATAAGATACTGTGTTTTAAGTTTGGTTGCTTCTTTAGTAAGTTAGAAAAGTTAAGAAAGCTATCTTTTGTACATGAATGTATACAGTCAATACATCTCAGGAATCAGTGCTTACAGTCTCCTAACTCTTTGAATATTTCAGGGAAAATGCCTAAGCAAGTCCCAGTATGTTCTACAATTTCATAATAAATTGCCATTGAAATTGCAGAGGAGCCATGCTAGGACCTTACAAAGCCATCAAGATTGCCACATATCAATGAAATGCTTTAATTTTATGGCCATCTATCTTTCCTGAATTTTAGTTCTGAATCCTAGTCATTTCAGATTATAATTCAGTATCTCAGCAGAGATTATAAGAGTACACTTCCTGGCAATTCTGTATAACAACAAATATGTAGCAGGCATATTGAGCTTTAATTAACTAATAGACAGATCTGCCAAATTTACCAGGCATGTTGTGTTTAATTCTGAATAGCAAAGAAAAGTTAAAGAAATTCTAAGCCTTTCCAAAATACTGAAAAATGTGAATATGTTTCATAGTGAAAGACCAATGTGGCCACTTGACACTTTGATCAAAAGGAATTGGTGCCAGACATTTCAACAGATACAAATATGCATGCAAATCATTCCCTTCACGAAAAGACTGACATCAATGACAAGGACACAGAATGCATAAACTTAAACACACAAGTAATTTGTTACCTAAAACTATGCAAAAAGAAAAGTCCTGCCCAAACATATAGCAGAGTGTATAGTTTTATGAATGAGACAAAGTAGTTTCTAAAGAGAGGTAGGCTACAGAAGAAGAAGAAATTATTTATTATTTAAGTTTCTATACTGCTCAAAATTTAGTCATATCAGACAAGTCATCTGTGGAACTTTACTACATATCATTCAAAGTTGAGTCCCCCTAACATTTCGGGTGCTCCTGTTTCTTGTTACGCAGTTGTTACTGCCTGCAAGTCTCCTGGTGGATTATTGGTTCTGCTGTTTCTGGAGATATTTTTGTTGGGATGGAAACCTCATCTAAATTAATATTTAAAATAGCATTGGCTGTTTTTATGATACTTTAACCAATTCTGGATTGTTTAACTGGCTAATTTTAATATATTTTTCTTAATTGCATTCTTCATTATTCCTGCTGTCTTCCAAGTATAAAATTAATTTATGCTAAGCAATATATACTTAAACTATTGCTGTTAGATAGCTTGTAAACAGGGACAGAACATTTGTTATTCATCTCACTTGAATTTAAAAAGTAAGGGCTTACACCAAATGGTCATGTATAATGCTAGATGAATTCAAGAACCTCTTCCAAGAACTCTATGGACAAACAGATTTATAAGGTGAAAGCTGGAAAGTACAATACACCCCTTATAGCCAAAAATTGTATCCCAAACCAGATGCACATTCATAACCCAATAATCTTTTTATTGCTATAGTTAAGAGTAGTGTCTCCCCAGTTTACAGGCAAGAGCTAGTTTGCTGAACTACAGAATTAAAATGCTCTATTTTGGTCCCCTCCTCCCTATGTTTGATTTTAGATGCCCTTAAGGTTCCATCACTGCTATTATATCCAACTATTTGGACTGTTATTTTGGTTTCTGCTGTAGCTGTGACTTATTACTCCTGGCTGCAAGCCATGAAGTGATGGAAAATGCAGAGGTGGCACCTTTTGATGTTGCTTGTATTGTTGAATAGGCTTCCTGTGGGCCAGACACAGACTTTGGAGCTGATAGCAGCAATTGTTTTTTTAAGGACGATGCTGTGTTAATATTGCTGACTCAAAGATTTTCCCTATTGTCATTCATACAAAGTTTGTCCTTTGTATATCTAAATTTATGGATATAATACACTTGTCAGTTTGTTGCTTTCAATATACATGAATTCTAGCTAAATACTAACTCTACTTTGTTCCCTTCTCTTTCAATCTTCCATTCAGATTCCAAGTTTCAGCTATAGATATTTCTTATTTCCAGTCTGCTGTTTTAAGGCTAAACTGATCTCTCCCTTGGCCCCCCTCAATGGACAAATCAATATAACTATAAAAACAAATGACTAAATTTGAAGATTATATAGCAATTGAAGGGGACGTGAATAATGAAAGAATTTATTAGCTGATTTGTCATGTTTTCAAATGTACAGATCACAAATCAAAACCTTATGGTTTCACTCATAACTTTGCATTCATATTCATATATATTCATATTACATGTCACGGGATGCATAGCAACTCTCATGTAAGTCTAAATGACACAGCCCTTCTGAAACATCAGGACACCAAGGAATATGCTCTCAAAATCTTGTCCTAGATTTCACGTAGAAAATTCAGTTTAGTTTTATGCCTATTATCCATTCTCTTTTGAATTAGTATTAGTAAACATATCAGCCTCTTTTGAAGGGATTTCAGTTTCCTTTTTCTTCCTTTCACATAATGACAGAATGGTTGAGGTTGGAAGGTACCTCTTGTCCAACCTCCTCCTCAAGCGCAGTCAGCCAGAGCAGGTTGCTCAGGGATGTGTCCAGTCAGGTTTTGAATATCCCTGTGAATGCACAGACTCCACAATCTCTTTGGGCAACCTGTTCCAGTGTTTGTCCATGCTCACACTACGAAGGTGTTTATTTGTGTGTGTGTGTCCAGATGGAATTTCATGTGTTTTAATTTGTGCCCATTGCCTCTTGTCCTGTCTCTGGCACTACTGAGAATTCTGACTCCTTCATCTTGGTTCCCTTCCATCAAGTATTTATACTCAAGAACAAGATGCCCCTGAGCCTTCTCTGCTCCAGACTTAAACTCCCAGCTCTCACAGCTTCTCCTCTTATAAGAGACGCTACAGTCCTTAAATCACCTTTGTGGCCCTATGCTAGATTCGCTCCATTAAGTCCATGTCTTTTGTGTTCTGGGGAGACCAGAACTGAACACGATACTCCAGATGAGTCCTACCATACATGACATTTTACTGTAGTCTACCAAAAACTCTGTACTGGGAGTGGCATAATTCTTTCCACCATAAAAGAAATTCAGATGACAGCAGTTCCTGATTCTGATAAGGTTATTGCTTTTCTTTGTATACCTGTGAAACCAATGGTCTTGACTGGATAACTGATGCTCAAAGGGAGAATTACACAAAGAGTATTAATTTAGTACATATACATTCTTATTCCTTTCTTCATCAGGATCCTGAAGTTCAATTCTCAACTTGCAAGTGTAGGCAAAATATGCTTTTATCTACAGAAAAATAGGGTGTAGTCTGGAGAAGCTGAATAACTGATGATCAGTCTTGGCTACAGTGATGAATATTTATCATTTTCCTTTAATAACTATGTTTAAAGAATCTCCTTCTTGCTTTTGATGATTTATATCTAAAAAGAACTCAACCGTTTTCACTTCTCTTGTTAATGACGGACGATTGTTTTCAAATATCTTTCTATTGCTTTTTGGAGTTTTATTCTGTTCTGAGATTATAGGCACTCTGTTCATACACCTCCAACAAAATTCCCCTAAACTAAACCTCCAGTTTCCTAGCTAACCTGATATCTCAGTTTCTTTTCTCTCTGGGTAACAAATTCAGCAGAGACAACCATCTTTCCAAAACCTCACTCCAGGAGCAAAACAAGATTTGTGACCATCAGATATTTTCAGCATTTTATCCTTTTAAACTACTGGCAAATAAAGGACATTGTGTAGGAATGTGTTTCAGTATTTCAGCCTCTCCAGGAGTTATGTTTTGAAAAGGTTCCAGAAAACCAGTCAGAACAACACTAGCATAGACTTAGGCCTTGTATGCACTTACATTCATTGTAAACATGATTTACACAGAGTAAGGGCATACTGTTTTATTATCTTTTTTGAAATTAAACATTTCTAAAATTCAGAAAACATCTTTGAATTTCTCATGGGAAATAGTTGCTTTTATGGAGTTTGCATGCCTATAGAGCTCATTAACTCATTACCACAGTATTATTAACGAAAGTTCTGCTTCAATTTTTATTTTTTGTTTGTTTGTTTGTTTTGTTTTGTGTTGGTTTGTTTTTTGTTTTGTTGTTTGTTTTTGTTTTCATTTTTTCTGCTAAAAAGATGTGCACCTCCTAATTTTAAGCTGTCTGGCCCTTATTCAAGGAAGTCTTTAAAAATCTACTTTGTTTTAAGTAGGTACTTTCAGACTTTCTCAAATAGGACACTTTCCTGAATGATTAAACATATGCCAAAATAAAGTCAGTCATTTGTAAACTAGAATGATGTATTTGGTTTAGCTTTTCAGTAGAGTGCATGGAATGAATAGAACACTTTACTTTTTTTGGCACGCAAAAACCAACTCAAGTTCCACAGCTAAGCACCTGAGGACAGAGCTGCTTTGTTTTTTCCATCAGACACTTTTCCCAAGAGATTTTTCTGGCCATTTCTCATCTCCTACTTTGTTACCCCAGCATAGCTACAGTCAAAACTTCCTATAGACTGATTGACTTGTTCCCCCAAATATGCATTCTCTCATGTCACTGAATCCAAAGCCATGTTAGGCATGGTTTTTAGCTGCATATCTGGAGCTGCAAGTACGAAGTGAGGAGAGGACGATGAAAGAACTAGATTTTGATAAAAGGGAATGATGATTGTTTTTCTCAGTCTTCACTGAATACTTTTTCCAGGTTTCACCAGGGAGCACTGAGTCCCTGCCAGGGCTGATCAGATCCTATTAGGCTGACACTGGATATCTCTGCAGTTCTTTGCTAGCTAGGCTCCTTACTATTTAAAGCTCTTTAATGATTTCAGAGTAGGAATGGAATAGTATGAGGAATTCTATCTCCGCATATTTTTACCTCTTTTTTTTGCAGTCATGGATTTTTATTTATTTATTTATTTATTTTTCTAGCAACTGCTGTGAAGGCAGCATTTCATTTGTGATCTTTCTTTAAACTCTAAGTTAGCTGGGTAAAATGCTTTCAGATCTGCTTTGCCTATTCTTGACTGGTTGCAGCCCACACACAAAAGAAATCTACTTGCATCCATGAAACTCCAGTCAGTGATTCAATAGGTAAGTACTGAATCAGTTAAGACTGATGTCTTACTCCCATCGGAGTTAAAAGAATAATGTCCTATCAACCTCAATGGCCATGACTAGAAATCACTTGTTTTGTTCCGTGAATAAAATGAAAATTAAAAAGTTGATCCCCAATTTTACCTTTAAATATACAATTAGCTCTCATCACTGTTCTGATTAAAGGTAGCCTAGCCCAAGAACCAATATTGCTCTTCAAGTGTTCATCTACAGAAGTTGCTCTGTGCTAGATTCCAGTAATCATCTAATCAGAGTGGCTATAATTTTACATTTCCAAACAACAGCATATATCAATCTTCAAGTGTTCTAAGTATGTAATGATTAAGAAGTTTAATAACCTGTTATGATTTTCCACTCCAATTTTTATCCCTTTACTATCCATGATATTTATCTTTTATTATCCATACAGATAAATCATCTTTAGGAAAAAAAAAAAAAATTGAAAACAAGATGTAAAAATAAAAGAGAAAAAAACACTTCAGACGACAATCTCCTGCAAAAGCAAAATACAGAAAAATCATACCAATGAAATTTAGCTATAATTCCTTGATATTAATTGCATTATTTCTCTTCAGAACATGTTAATTCCAATGTAATTCATTACTTTTGCCAATAGTTTTATTAATTGATAACATTTGCAAATCATTCTATTTTAGAAAGACTTAGTCCATGGTTTGCCGTAACTGTCATCAATAAGAAAATATTTAGCAAAAATTAAAGTTTATTTGTGATATTGTCTTTCAGAGTATTTATCAGAGCACAATTTCAACATCTCACAAAAAAAGAAACACAAGCTAAAATGAGATTTTGCTTAAGAATTCCATCTTCTTTCTCAGCCACCAGCTACTGAGCTAAATCTCGTTCTTTCTGTGAGTTTTATATGCACAGGCTCTTGCAAAGAAGACTTAATGGACTTCAAGGCAGCAAAAAACTATCTAAAGATCATTATTTGTTGGACAAGGACATAAAGAAAAGAGAACTGCATGCATCGTTCCCAAGATATATTTGAATTCTCTCATAAGACCTTTTAAATTATAGTTAATAAATACTCCAAATTCTGTACAGTTTCAATAAAAACCTATGGCAGTTCTACACACAAAAGTTCTACACGGAAAGTACATGTCTTCATTTTGATCCCACATGATTAATCTATAATTTATTTTAGAAAAGTATGTGAGAAAATTATATATAAGAAACAAATAAATTTTTGTACGGATATGTACAGATTTAATGTCCTCTGAGCAGGGTAAAAGATTTCAAATTTTGCCTAAGTCTTACACTGAGAAGTCCAAGTACCCATGTCAGATAAGGGAGTCCAAATAACCAGAAAAAAATGGAGGGAAGTCAGGGTGAAGGGGCTCCCATACTCCCCCCATACTGTGAGTAGCTTGAAATGCAATTAAATTTGCATGATAATACACAAGGATTTCAAAAAATTCAAACAATTGAAAGAGAGCTGGTAAGCCACATTCAAATCCCTAAAACAAATTGGCCTGATTTTTATTTCAGCTGTGGGGAACAAGTCTCATCTGTAATTCTTTTCTTTGGAAAATTGTAAAAAGGGGGTTGGGGAGAGTAGTTAGCAGAAACATTCCCAAGCACAAATGCAGAACTCGAGCAGCAATGATTTTCTTTTTTTCCCCCCGATTCAGCTGCAACTGCATATTTACAGGACTGGGTGGGAGAAAAGTGGCATGCATGGTACAGTTGTGGACATGGTGGTTAGCTGATCTGAAATTGAACCCAGCAGTATGTGGTGTATTTGCCAGTATGATAAATGAATGTATCTGGAAGCCCTGAACTACTTTTGGTTTAGGGTCTTCCAGGCCATCATTTAGCTTGTAGTCTTCAGTCTTCTCATTGGATGTTAACATTAGGTTGACTACTTTTAAAGGCTAAATTTTAGTGGGACCATGTGAAGGCATAATTAAGAACTTCAGTAGCAGCTGTGCTAGCTGTTGGGGAAAGAGTTCTCTACCCCCCCAAAAAAGTTTTATTTTTCATGTATTTCACATAAATTTGTCTTCAAGGTATGCATTTTCTGAAAGCCAATGAATTTAGAAGTTAAACTAGACTTGTTCAGCAGCGCAAGTGTGCCAGAAACATTTTTAGACCCTTACCAACTTATATTAGGGAACTATTGAATATCTATATATTTCTGCCATTGTTTTTGGCCCTTTAGATAAAAATAACTTTTTTAATTTTTTTTTATCTTTATTGCACACAAGACCCAAAGCTTCTGACAACACAATTATATACACACACACAAATATATCCTATATGTATTTGTAGGACTTAATTATAGCCAGTAAAATGAACAGGACATAGCAGAGCAAGAAGTCAGGATGAATGTAGGTGCAGACTTCTACACAAGGAGTAGAAGTGGACATGTTCCATCCTCTGGCTGAGCTGGCATTTAATAAGGGTGTAAAGGCCAATATACTGAAAAGGATAGTCATGTATCTCATAGAATCATTGAAGATGGAAGCAAAATTTGGTCTTATCTGGCTGTCAAACCTTATACAAACATTTACATATGTATTCAAGATAAATCTGCCCTGTGAAGCTGAAACTGCCTTTTAAACTTAGAACCTTAGAAGAAGTTCAAGTATATAATACAATATGAGCTCATGCTGTATTGACACATGAACTTCAGTCTTTGATATGAAATTAGTCAAGAGCACTTGGAACAAGGGGAGTTCATCCCCTTATATTTCACTTCATGGATTCTTCCTGGATCTTTGCAAATAAAAGGAGATAAGTAAGCTGAAGCTTCCATTAGATAAGACAGAGTTTCAAAAACAGAAGAAAAATAAAGCACCAGAGAAAAAAGACTGATTACCATATAACAAGATTGCAGGATGCTGTCTTGTCCTCTCCCTGTAACAATGTCAAAGACAGGGGATTTTATCCCTGTTAGTGAAATTGATTCTAATCTCATCAATTTAAAGATGTATATTTTTATCCAAAAAATAATGTATGAAAAATGTATGTCCCCACACACCTTGTCTAATGACTTCTTTGAGTAGCATTAATTTAGAAAGGTTAGTAAAAATTATTTCATATTAAATAAAACTGAATTTTTCTGTCATACATGTGTAACCTACCACCTATTACATCAACCTTTGAGGGAACATTTTTATATGCAAACCTGATTTTTTTTTTTTTATTTGTGAACACAGAGTTCCTTGAAGTGCCAAAGAAGAACAGTCCTAAATCTTTATTTTTTTACTAACCTTTACTACACAATGGTTATTGTTAATGAAATAAGTAGCTTAAGAAACTGACCATCTTACTTGAGCATCAGAAGAGTTATAGAAACACAAAGTTGAATTTTTCCCACAGGTACCATAAGTTCTCTTGGCAATAATAGGTTTACACTCAGCTTCTGGTCATCAGGAGACCCTATTCCAGGAAATTACCCCTTTTCAATACAGACAGTAAATAAATGATATTCACATATTTCTATTTGTGAATGCTCCATTCCTGTTTGAAGTAACTACTGAGATTATTAGATCAAAAAAAAAGTTTTATGTGTTATTAAACATATTTTTTTGTGATCAGTTTATTATTTCCTGATGGTGCCTAAGCTCTTGCAGAACATTATGATCTAGATATTATGATAACAACCTGATCTAGGTGTTCCTGCTCCGGCAGGGGGATTGGACTAGATGATCTTTCAAGGTCCCTTCCAATCCCTACGTGATTCTGTGATTCTGTGATTAGGTTCTTTCTTTTACTTTCTGAAAATATTCTAGTGGCTGAATGCATGAGGTAGAGAAGTGGCAGGCAAAAATGAACACTAAGAAGGTGGAGAAGACTGGGTGAGCTTGCTAGCTTTTGCCATTGACAGGTTGTCCTTGTTGTGGCACAATAAAATCTCTAAGACAGCATATGTTAATCACTATAAGAATTTGGAAACCTCATTAGGATATAAAGTCCATTAAAATAAATGTGTCATTCAGAACACAGAGGTCAAAAAAATGCATTCCGTCAAATTGAAAACTTAAATTCTGAATTTTCTAACACTTTTGCATGCAGAAATGAAAGGACTTGTAATTAAATCCATGCCTGTACAAGTGAGTTTTACTCCATTTAATAACTGTCAATTTAATGCTTTTAGTGATACACTGAGATGCATCAAGAATGCATCATATTGTGATCAGGAAGTGTTAGCAAAATAAATTAGAACGGTAGGAATATCCAGTAGGAAAGTCTCTTTCAATACAATCTTGAATCAGAAAGAAACACACTTTATTGCCATGCAGTGTAACCCTGACTTTTACATGCAGTAGTCCTTTTTCTCTTAGAAACTATCCTCACAACGCCTTTGGAAAGCTGCATGAACACCAACCTGCAAGACAGATCATGTTCATGCAACTTCCAAATTTAACTCTTCAAAACCACTTGGCCATTACCTCATGATGGCATCCTGAGAGGAAGGACTATCTGTTCAATCTTCTGGTACTCCCAAAGAAGAAACAGGGCCAAATGACTAAGCTCCTCATGCACTACAGAACATAAGTATTTCCCTAACAGAGACACAAAATGCAGTTACTCTCTGGCAGTAAGACTTCACCTGCATGCTAGAATTAGGAGATGGACTTAATGATCATGAGTGGCTCACCTTGTGGTAGCAACACCATCCAGCAATCTTTCCCCATCCAGGAACACCTCAAGGTAACACAGTCTCTGCATGCATTTTGCCCTCAGAAGTCAACAGGCACCAGCCCTTCCCAGTTTACCAGGCTTGTGTACCATTTTCAGCTACCACAGACTCTTCCACCCTCCACTAGTGCACAGTGTCTCCTGGATTGGATGGCGTTTGTTTAGGGGAAGCTGCCCTTGTTTCTTCCTGCTTCTTCCTTCCCTGCAATGCCCTTGATGTCAGCTGGTTCTTCCCATGTGGAGTTCATAAACCCTGTGACAATGACATTGCTAAATTAGACCCTGAAGTCAAGCACAGGATGCTACTAAAAAGATAGATGGGGTGGTTTTACATTTATATCTGCTTCGTGATTGAATCTGATCAAAGGCTCAGGAAGTCCCAACTCTTCCAAGTAATCTCTGTTAACCCTGGTGTATAAAAGACCACCTTCAGAGATCAGACCAGCTGAAGATTATTAAAGTGTGCATGATCCCTGCATCATTACTTCCCTGACACACACATATCAGAGGAATAATTGATCTTATCATAAAAGCTGCCTGTATAGTGGCTAAAGTAATCTGTAACTGGGGGAAAAGCAGGGGCAGGGAAATAGTTGTTAGGATACCATCTCTGAAAGGTCAGGATCCCAACAGGACAGAATTGGGATTCCTAAAGCACTTAGCTTTCTGCAGTATTGTGTTATGGAACTTTGCTGTTGTGTTTGCTGAGGAAAGAAGACAGCATCAAGTGCCTGTGGAGAGAGGCACAATGCAGTATGGAAAGGAGGAGTACAAAAGTGCTAAAGATAACAACATACACAGTAAATAAAGCAGAGAAAAATCTACAGTTACAATTTAAAACACATCTTAATTGGGAAACAAAGAGACTGGGATTACCTTGCTGCTTGAAATTTATTCTTTAGTGCTTTTTGAAGATAGTTTACTCTACAGAGAACAGCTATGAACTAGAAAAGAAAATGAACTGGCATTTACTTCCTTTTGTAACACTTGTATGGACAGCATTTTTCCCAACTCATAACAGTTCATACAGCTGCTTATACAGATTCTCTTCACATTCTTTAAACACTGGAAACTTCTTCAGCCTTCTCACAGTTCAGCTAGCACACTATTGACTTTGTTAATACTGATACTATACTTAGAAATTATCAGAATCTTTTTTGTAGACAACAACTTTTGTGTTAGACAACAGCTTGTCTAAACCTCATTCTGGAATCTCTCAAGCAGGAACTGTATATTATTTCTTTGTGTGCTTATGACTCGTTCCCCCAAGTCCGTTAGGGTTTACACATAGACTTCAATAATGAGCTGCATGCCAAAGAGTCTTCTTGGTTACTGTGTGTTCCTACAGGACACATCTCTCTGTAACTGTGACACCAGCTCTCTGTACAGGTAATGTGAAAATTCCCTTTGGAGACTCCAGAGGATGTGCTGTGGAAATTACAGCACCTCTGAAGGTTCCCCAAGATCCTATAAATTCACTCAGACCTGTAGGTTAGGAATGTCTAATCACAACAAGGTAACTGAAGATCCAGTCACCTTGAATCACACTTAATTCAGCTCACGTCAAGATGAAATGTAAATAAAACCCATTTCCTTACAGACAATATCTACATACATTTATAATAGCCAAGTGAAAAGAATAAGAGAAAAACAGGCTTAATCAACTTACGCTGCTTTGTATTGCAAATGTCTCTTGTCCATCTCATTTGCCATCTTGACAAAGCAGATATCGCACATTTAGTTTTCATATATACCTTCCTCCTCAGATTGCACTCATTAAAAAGAAACTACCAAAGAATCTCTCATCTGGGTGGAACATATTCATACTTCTAAGTTATTTTTTCTCTAGAGGGTTCAGAAACTTTTGAACTTTTTCCCTGGAAATTATTCTGTTTCCGTTTATGCAAGCAGAGGTGTTTTCCTAATTACAATAAGCCTTGTTTTATTTTCTCATCTAAGCAAAATATCACTCTGTTGGACCAACTGTCATCTCTTATACTCAACTGACTAAATAACAATGTGCCTTAAGATAAGGTAAAACAATTCTTTTCCCACTCTGATAACCCAAAAATGGAGGTTACCACATTTCATTGTTAAGTGCTTTTTCTAATGGTCATTATGTTCTACATTGATCTGTATATTAATGAATGCATATTTTATGAATATTTAAGCAGGATACCTTTTGAGGACCTGTGAAAAATAGCCAGGTTAATCTTTGGAGGCACATCTTTTTTGATGAAACCTGTATCCTAATGTGAGTAAGACTCTACAGAAAGAGAATTTTAAAGTCTAAACTGTTTTCATCATGTGCAGTAAAACTGATCATGTCTTTGATTTAATTTTAGGCATTAATTATGTTTACAAATATCAAAATGAGACGAGGAAAGGATAGTTTCACCTCTTGAAGCAAGCTGTCATCCAAGATAGAGAGGCATTTCTACATCTAAGGAAATGAAACAAAATTTATTTTAATTAATAATTTTAAGGCAGCTGTAGCTTTTGATTTTGCATCTGCTTTGGGTACAATGGTAGAAATCCTTCAAATTCAAGACAAGGAAAAGAAATAGGTAATGTATGCATGAACAAAAAATAGTGTTTACTGTCAGAACACTTTTCAAAACTCCATACCCACTAACGGATAACTCTGTCAATCTTGCTTGACCTATAAACAGATCCAAAACAAGTGAGAAGGAAGAATAGTTCAAGAAAATGTCTTAGAAAGCAATCTTTGCTCTCCACTGAGTCATCTTTAATACAAAAATTCAATATTGCTTCCCTTCCCTTCCC
>VXAA01007454.1:186608-206086 GCA_013399115.1 Anseranas semipalmata
TTAAGGTTTCTGGCACATTAATTAATGTTTCCTTGCACATTAAAGCTAGTTCTGCATTACTTTGTTTAAAATCTAATGAAGGGTTAGGGGACATCAATATTAACATTGCCAGACAGATACTGGCAAGCCTTTTGATGTAAGTGCTTTTAACTGTGTTAAGTTTCAAGCAGGTATCTATGGTCCTTTGAATATCAACTGGACTTTGGATCATGGCAAGGGCAAAGAGCTGTCAAGAGCTGTGCCCTTTGCCTTCAGGGACTTCCATGTCTGAGCAGGATGCTCAGGAAAGCCTGACCACTGCTTTTTGGCTGCCATGAAAAAGGAAGCAAAAGCAGGAAGCAAGACAAACTCTGGATGGGTCTTTAGGGATTTTAGTAACTATGCCATACCAACCACATATAGCAGGGACTGAACTGGTCTCTATAAGCAATCTGCAGCTAGATATTGAAAAAATTCAGGGAGATGTTAGAATGCTTTTCAGTATTGCCCAAAATTTACTGCAGAAATGCTAGAGAACACACCATAACTTCTTGAAGTCTCCCAAACTTAAAAACATTTGATGCACTACAAGCAAATAGATATAAGGGTAGTTCAAATATATATTCCTCAAAATTGTATATTTGTTTTCATACGGTGTTCAGGTTTGTGGACATCAAATAAACATAAATACATGTTTAGAATTATTATGTCTGCAGCCATTAAATACATTTTATCACTATGGTTACAAAAATAAGAACCAGCTACAGAAACACAGTTAATTGGAGACAAGAAAGATGGAAACACTTATTTCCCTTATTAAACAACCTAAATTCTGATGAAAGATTGGCCACTGAACAGACATGAAAAAGCACTGATCTAAATTATTTATAGGAATTGGAGGGAAATGTTAAATGTTCTGCTTCACAAAGTGTTTTAGTAGTGTAAACTTAGTTGTAAACTGCACAAAATTTCAAAAATATTTGCAAAGAGGAAAGGAGTACCAGCATTGCCAATTCAAGTTTATTCCACTTCAGGGCTTGGGTAGGGCCCAAGTACCAGAAATGTTGATGCTTTTCTTGGACTCCCATCCCAGAGGAGGCCAACAAAACCTGAGTGAAAAGGGTAGCAGGTTCTGAGGAAAGATGTCCATTGATTTGACCTTCAAAACCTGGCATAGTTTCCTCTTTGTAAGAAAGCCCTGCTTAACCTTCTTCTCTTTTAATATTGATTCAGGAAAATAACTAGCACTATTGAAACCAGTATTTTTAATGAAATGGTAACAAAATAAACTAAGTAGAGAAAAATAAAATCAAACTAAATGATAAAAAAATAAAAATTTTTGTGATGGAAATTTTTTGGTTAGTCTGGTCTTGTTGATGATTTTTATGGAAGTGCACTCCTGCTCTTAAGGAAGAGAAACATGCATGCCCCAGACCTGAACATTAAGCTCCCTTATGCGTTGTGTCAGAGATGTTAGGGAAAAGGAATGAGGTGGAAGGAGTGGCTACTAAAAGAGATGCTCAACCCTGCTGAAGTTGTTTATTACATTATTTACCTGTGCGCAACAAGGAGGGTACAGAATGTGGGAGTGCTGAGGACAGGTGGTGAGTGACATGGGTCTCCTCCCTCTGCTCTCCTGTTCCTCTGCTTCTATACCATGGTTTTATGAAGTAACTGGAAAAACATGATACAACTGCTTCAGCCATCAGGCTTCATGGCTGTTCGGGTATCAACTGAGAGACAACATCTGCCAGAAGTCTCCAGCAGGATACCCAGTGTCCAGACTCATATTATGTGCCAAATTCTGTATTTGAAGACTGGATCTTATTTTTCTGAACAGTCTAAGGCTGTATTTTTGTGGAGTTTATGATTTCTGGAACAGCAGAAAGATTATTCATGTTGCCAATAGTCAGCATTGGACTGAATTAAAAGATAATTGAGACTACATTGGTGAAAGAAATCAACAACTGATTTTCTGGGAAACGGATAATGAACTTGCACGTCAGAAAACAAAAAAAAAAAGAAAGAAAGAAAAACTAGAACTGGGAATTCTCTCAGTCTGTTATCATAGAGAAAAATAAAAATGTGGAAGTGGTCAAGACATCATAAAGTTAAGACTATCTGGAACCATTATAGTCTACATTGGCCTATGTTTTCTTGTCAACTGCTTTTTTCCTTCCAGAACGAATGAGATCTCCTCCCAGTTCTCAGTCTGCGGGTTTGGACTGATCCCTTTCAAAGGAAATGTTCAGCTTGTGTTGCTGCTGTGAAATCCTAACAGAAGGAGGGGACCAATTTCTCAATTCTCTTGTGTTACTGAGCCAGAAGCCACCCTGACATCAAGTGTAAATTCAAGTAGTCTCAAAACAGCGCTGATTTATACTTGCACCCCATTTATCTGTCACATCCACGGGAAGCTACAAGCAGCTGGAAAACAGCCCATTAAAACTTTGTCTTGTTCCTCTCACTGTGGGAGTCTTCCTCCCCTGTCTTATGCTGGGAACCAAGAGCCGATATAGACTGAGCTGTACTCTTTAGTTCAGAGATAAAATTTGCAGTGAACGTTTCTTCCAGGAATTATACCAAAATTGTACATGGGCCTTTTCTGACAGTAAATAAGATAGAGAAACTCAGTGTCACAGTATTTGTAAATACAAAATATGCCATCTCACAGCTATTGGGCATTTTCTTGGTCATTTCCTGAAATTCCAGGCTGAATGAGAGTCATGTAATTTTTTATTTTATTAAATTAGTAACTTTTGGTTACAGTCAGGGAAAAGTCACACACACACAAAATAAATAAATAAAAAGGAGAACAGGGACTAGTTATTGCAAATACATATTGTGAGGAAATAAAAATAACATTTCACAAAGTTAATTCCAAGTAACTTAGTTCTCCAAAACAGTTTGCTCAATATTTCAAAGAGACAAAATACCACATATCTGGCTCTTTGATCATTAACACGGTTCATTATTTCATTAAAGAAGATGTCGTTATTTCTCAGGAAGTTACTACTGCTTCCACTAAGAAGTGTACAGTAGTTTTATCCACAATATGGTGAAAAGGACTTCTAGCACATGTGTAGACTTGGAAATTTTTAAGCCACAGCCACAGAAGTGGAGACAGGATTCCAGTAGCACTTTGGCTGCCTCTGCAGAGAGCCCCAAATGAATTATTCATGTTACCCATTTCTACAAATATCAGTATTTATTAACTGGGAAGTGATTTTCTGAAGAATGATTGGTTATATACCATTCAAAACTCTGAGCCCAATGAATTCAATCAAAAAAGGCCATACTTCTGTTTCAACTTGAAATAGTTTAATTCAGACATGCCACGGTTGTTCCCCACTGCTCATCCAGAGTAATGCTTTGTTGCAATGGCAGTGTTGCACTACAGTGACATTTACAAACTGAAGCATTGATTTCCACTGATTCTTTTAATGTTATTAAAAAATACTATAAAATTAATTCATGTATTTTAACAGGGTTAAGTAATTTCATGAATTTATTGATCATGAAATTTTATTTATAGAAGATTTATAGATTTATTTAAATGACATTTCATAACCACACGATAGTTAATACCCTGCTGTTAATACCGTGCATTATGTCAGTTACTTTCTGTTAGTCAATTGTGACTTTTCTCCTGTATAAGAAGTCTTCCTCTGATAGCTTCTTCAGCCTGGCTAATTACTAAACTCTCAGTGAGTTATGTGTGTGCTAGGACTTGTCCTTGCCATTTAGTAGCATTAAAAAATTATTATTGTTCTCTATTGCCTTATTTAGGCATCAAACATAAACATTTTTAGCCTATGTTCTCTTAATCCCTATTCGCCATTCTCTGTTACCCTTTTGAAGTCATATTCGTAACCTCACAATGCAGGCAACTGAAATTAATGAGCTCCCTTTTTCTGCTCACTTTCCAAACTGAGAATATTTTTTTATGAGTCTCTTTCCAGTCTCTCAAGCAAAAATGGTCTCTGGAGGAGGGCCAGGCTTTCTACAAGGACAGAAGCCAGAAGAAGATTCAGGCATAGCCTTTAATAAGATAAATAAAACCCACCTGTAAAATTCTGAAGTGTTATGATTGTTGTATTGCTACCTGCACACAACAAAAATTTCTCCCTAAATGGATAATGAAGAAAATGATATTTGAAGCCAGGGAGCACAATATTTCATTTCATTTCATTTCATTTCTCAGCAGGAGGGGAGTTTGGAACTGGCATAGGGTATAAGAATGAGCAAAGCACAAAACACTCTTTTTTTGAAAATGAAAACTCTCAAGGAAAGCCAAAAAGTAACAGAGGAATAATAATGTTCACATTGATGCCAATATAGTCAGAATGGCAATATGTTACACACTGCAAGTTGCATTGTAGTCAAGGATACACTGTAGAGACGCTCTTTGTAAATAATAATAATAATAATAATAATAATAATAAATTTTCCATTTCCAGAAATTAATTTAGTTTATTTCTTTGCCATATAAAACTACACCAGACTGAACATTTTCTGCATCAGGAAGATTCTTTTAAAAGCCCAAACATTAGATGTTAGTTGGTACAAGCACTCCACATGAGCTAATGCATTTGAGGATACTGTGTTGTGCATTAACTGCCATATATGTTTGGTTTTAGAGAGAGAGAGATTCCTGCATTGCACCCCAAAGCAAGCTGACAGCTTGCCCGGACACATAGAGAAGATAAAAAATGATGCACATACACGTATAATGTAAGCCAATGTCAGAGGCAGTACTTCCACCAAAGAGGACTTGAAATGCTAGTAATAATCTAAAAGTTCACCAAAGGATTGTTGTTTTTGTGTTACCACATAGGCAAGAGGTAATGTTCCCAAAGATTTTTTTTTCCTTTTTTCCCTTTGCTTTGATAGTCATAGATTAGCCACTGCATTCACATATAAAATTTACTCATTTTTTTAAATAAATGATGTGCTCAGTGTAATTAACTTGCATGTCTGTGGTGTGCTATACACAATAGTAAAAAACATGGCTTTCATTCTAGTTGCAGACACAGGATATAGTCTGTCTAGACCATCAAGTAACATACCTCTAAAGTGAGAGTTTTACACGTGAGATTGCATCTCTGAAATGGAAACTGCTTCAAGAATATTGGCCAGAAAAAGGAAAAACTAGATTTCTTTTACACTGTCCTATTTATTTTACCCACTTACTCTTCTAACCAGTCCAGTGGAAACCTTGTACCTAGGATGTTTGCAGTGTGTTGGATATGCCCGTGTTTCCTGTAAGACATTTAATGATTAGATACTACCTTCTTTCCTCTAATACCCTGGAAAAAAATGTGTATTTTTCATTAGAAGCTTATAATTTATGTTTGTAAGTACATTTAATGAGATCAACACAGACTACAGAACCAAAAAGGAATTACGCAATTCAAAGCTTTACATTCAGTTCCACGAGTTACTAATTTATAGATATAGATAGATTTATAGATAGATATAGAATTTATAGATAGATATAGAATTTATAGATATAGACTCAGATATAGATCTGAGTTCATGTGAAATTTCAAATGACAATTTTTTCTAATTATTCTTCTATCTCTACATAATTTCTACATAATCAAGAATGCACGCAGATATGCTGAATCTTAGGATGGAAGATATCAGAAATCTTACAAAAATCTTAAGTTCAAGGGCTTATTTTTTTTTCTCCATTTGTACTGACTTCTCACCTGATCTTTTTTAAAATCTGCCTACTCCCTTATTGGATGCAGTTTCCAGTTGCAGCTAGCATTTCCCTCTTTTGTGGTATCATACATCATTTTGTAGAGAAACCAGAGTACCATCTCTAAATAAAAGACAGACTTTTTAATGACACAGCTAGCAAGGCAGCTCCCAACAGGTGTATCATCTACAATACTTTCCATTTCTTTAAGCTAACTAGCAGCTCACCCAAATGCTTCTCAGGCTCCCAGAGTGTTTGGTCTCTGACCTCACCCCCAACCCAAATCTTCTGTGGGTGCAGCCTGCCCAGTGCTGCCAGCCCACATGGATGCCCTGATGTCAGTGGGGCTGCTAGCTCGCATGGATAACCTACTGTTACAGACAGGGCAACAGAAGCCTAAATAAAGCAAAATGCACCAAGAGAATAAGAATTAAGAAAATAAAGAGACAAGAATCCTCTTAGAATCCTAAGTCCCTTGAACATCCTGGTCTTTAGTCTTCTATATGAGGTGAAGAATAAAGGAGGGCTCTCAGGACTTGCACAGGCTGGGCAAAGTGTATATGCAAACACTGGGAATAAATTGTGGCTTCATTGATCCTGTGGACTAAGCATCAACCTCTTGGGAGTAGTTTGTATTGGCTACAAGAATTTTTAGCAGGTTTCTATCTATAGAGTTAATTGATATTGGTCTAATAATAAATGTACTCTAAATGTAAATATCAGCTAGGGTCAGGCCTTTCAGTGGCACCAAAAAGAAATCTGAAAAATCTCTTGTAAGATATGTATTTCAAATACCTTTAGCTGTAAGGACACTCAGTTCAGCCAAGCAGGGATATATGAGGAAGAGGATCTGCAGCTGCCTATATCTCTCCACAGCGGCCCGTAAGGTGCCTAAGCAGCAAGATTGCCTTTCTTTATTTGCAGGAGACAGGGAGGGCACCTGTCTGCCAACCATATGTCTTGTTGGCAGAAACAGGGAAAAAAGAGGAATAAGTTTAAGGTAGGAATGCTCAAGACAGGGTGTTTGGAAGAAAAGGAAACACAGTGATGAGGGCAAGCGAGCAGCAGGCAGGGAGAGAATGTTTGAGTGCCTGTGTGTGTCCTGGCAGCAGAGAGATGAACAACAAGGCACTTCACAGAGAAAGCCAAGTCCAGGGTCTGCCAAAGATACAGAGAGACTTGTCCAGCCAGCAGAGCTGTCAGTCTAAGTGTTCATTTAACGTGACAAAGCAAAAAATTGGAACGAATCACTTTCAGACTGAAAGGCTTTGCATTTTTTATATTTTAAGTATTTGCTGACATTCAATACTTTCAGAAGGGGTTAGTGAGATCTGAGGTCCTGCTTTTTGGATACCCACATGAAGCCAAAGCAATTTTTCAGCAAACTCTGTACCTCTAAATATCAAGGTGCTATAATACAACACGCATCCAGTGAAGATGGTACTTTCACTTGATACGAGATTTTCAATTCCAGATTTCGGGGAAAAAAGGGAGGATATAAAGACATTTCCCACTGCCAAAAGTAGGCTCTTTAATAGATGTACATCAATTGAGAAATAGTTTTGACCCAGCTGTCTATCTTCAGGTTTATTGTTCTTTGAATATTAACGATTTCAAAAATGTGATTTTTCATTCATTTCATCAGCTGGTTTTTCCACATGTGAAAATTCAGTTGCTTAAGAAGTATACTTTGCTAAATTTTGTAATAAATCAAACTAAACAGGAGAAGTTGAAATAAAAGGAAAGTTATTAAACAAACACTAACATTTTCATAATGGGGAGAGGGAAAAATTTCCTTTATCTTCAGCTGATTTACAGAGATACTTTGGCACAATTCCCTCTTTGGATATCATCACTGGCAATTGGCCGGATGTCTATTTTAAGTTTTTAAGAGCCCAATGAACTTCCTGTTGATGATTTGGATCAAACACAACTGAAGTACCTACAGCAAAAATCCTTATTTTCTAGTTTTGATTGGTGGAGAAATTAGAGCTTCATATGTTATCTGAAGCAAGCAGTCACTGGTCTGTGTTCTTTAAAACAGTATTTTCTTGTTGGGAGCATATGCTTATTTCACTACTTGGTTACAACCCTGATTGCACTGATGGATCAATGGCCAAATCTTTACTCCTACCTATGAGTCAAAATGTTTATTTTTCAATATAGTTTTACAAACAGTTACTCAGTAGACTTCATGGATTAGGCCTTTGCCAGGTCACTGCTGAAAAAGCCGTTTATACTTTGGAAAAGAATGTGATACTTCTAAATGTTTCACAAACAATTATTGAGAGGCCCACTAACAAAATTAGATTTTCAATTAGTCCTGAGAGTGCAACTGGAAATAATTACTGTCCTGACTTTATGTTTATTTGGGGGGAGGGGAGGGTGCATGTGCATATGTGCATTTTTGCAGAATGGAAACTTCTTGAGGTACAGCAGATCAGCACTGGGGTTCCTCTTGTTATGCTACCATATAAGCCTCAACTGGTGTGCTGGCCCTGGTTTCTGGGGTTTGGCACAGCCCTGTTCACACAGTTGTCCACATCACAGAGACATTGCCAGTGTCTTCCTTTCACCTCCTACCCTATTTAAGCCTGTGATTATGATTTTAAGAAAATATTGAAAATCTCAACAGGATAGTTCTCACAAAACTAAACTGAGCACAAGTCAGATAGGTAAGGCTGTGTATGGTACCAATCACTACAGCTCAATAGAAACCAGGGCTGCTTGATTTTCACTAGTCAAGATCTAGTATAACAGAAAAAGAGGTGGGTTAAAAAAAAATGCTTCCTTGCCATGTTGTGCTAGTGTATGTGAAGCAAAAAGTGAAATTTGAGACGAAGTACAAGCAGAGTGAAATGAAACGTATTTACAAGTATTCCAGACTTTGGCCACCTGTGTAAATGGCTGGAACCACCTCATTCCCCATTACACTTGCTTTCTTTTCCCACACCAACTCTGTCTACATCAAGTGACTAATGGTGACAGTCATTAACAACTTTCTCTGTGCAAATAAACTTGCCTTTGTATTTTAATTGTCCTACTTCCAAGTAAAGGAAAGCACAGGATATTTGGTGGTGTTAAGTTATCCATTCTGGAAACATTCTGTAAAGCAAGTTCTCTGACTTTTAATATATATTCTTGATGTAGAAGTTCAAAACGTGTAGATTTGTGGATAGGCTGCAATATTTTTATTTTCATCTTAATACAGGGAAAACAATTTACAAGTTCCCAGCTATAGACACATTTACAGATTTCATTCAGAGAAGTCATTATTCAACAAGAAGCCACACAAAACTTGTTGCCTCTTCAGGGACTCAATTAAGCTTCCTAACTTCAATTTCACCCTCCTTCAAAAAAAAAAAGAAGTGTGTTGGAAGTTCTGTGTGGTAGATATCTGCTCTTCACATTCCTACTGTGCCCTCTCCCTGGGGCTCACTGTATGAAGCAAGGAATATTCAAGACCTCTCCCCCTAACAAAAAGACCAGCTTCTGGACTCTGCTTTACTTTTACCCTCACATTGTACCAGAAACATAAATAGAATAAAAGTTGAGCTACAGATAAATAGAGGTTTCTGTCTGGGAAAAAGTGTTCACACCCAGTAGCGACATTTTATTAGCAAACAATGTCTGCTGGCCACAGATCACAGGGAGTAAAGGGAGGTAAGCTGAGGGAATAAAACACTGGAGAGGCTTTCAGCAGTAAACTGTGCTTGTCTGTGTTGGATGTATATGATTTAGAAAGAAAAAAACAAAAACAAAAAAACACACAAACAAAACCCACACTCTTTAGCTAATCTGAATTCTGACAAGAGCCAAAAGCATCCCTATTCATTTTACACTGAGGGCAGCAAAGGACACAACAGAGATATCACCACCCTCCCCAGACTTGACACTTGCAGTCTGGCACATCAGAAACAATCTTTGTGTTTCAACCAAGCAAAGTTATTCTTTGAAAAGTTCTATTACCCAGGAAGTTTGAAGAATTAAAGCCTTCTGCTACTGTTTTTCAGTCATCCAAATAGGGAAGGGCTGCAAATTTTTAAAAATGTATCACTAAAAATTTGTCAAGCTAAACGCAGAGCTTCTACTCCTTACTTCTATTTCTGTTATCCTCATAGGTCCTCTAGGACTGCATTTACTACAAGCAAGAGTCAGACTTCAATTATATTTATCTATAAGCCAAAAATAAAATCACATTCTGAATTTCATGTCTGAAAGATAAACAGTTTTGAAAGTAGCAAAAATGGGAAAATTTGTCACCCCCAAGCAACCTGTGAGGTACAAAATTACTCATGATATTTGAAGTCCCTAGGAAGAAGAAAGGCCAAAGAGGCTGTAAACTTCTATTAATCAAATAGGACATACTCAAAAACAGATGGTCCTGACTCATGCAGCCATGTTGTGTGCCCATTTACTCTCTCCAGATAAACAAGGTGAGACTATATACATGATAATAACTTATATAATAATGGGAATATAGTAGAACCTCAATTTTGTTTCCTTTTCTTCAAGAATAGCACTTAAGATGTAGAAATAAAACAGTGGAACTACAACGGGTAGAATATCCTGAGTTGGGTAGTTATTCTATTTCCTGAAACTGTTCATGTACCAGCTAGAGGAGCCTACCAGCCTACATAATTAAAACATGGGTCCAAAACATGCCAGAAGAGGCAGTAAATATGGATGTTTCTACGGGCACTATCTTTCTACTTAAGTATTACGACTTGCCATAAAACTGAAATAGAACATATGTCTGCAAGCTAAATTTCCTGATGCGTTTAGGATCCCAGCAGATAATCTGTGCAATTTTGTTTAGTGCTTTCTGACATAGATTTTATTATGTTTGGGACCATCTTCTGAAATTACTCACTATATAAAGCCACCAGAAACTATGGGATTTTGATGTCCATTTACTAAGATGCCCACTACTTACAACGTAGTAAGTGACTACTTTTCTTTCTTTGGTCTTCCTTATGTTAAATTTACACCTAAATATATATATATGTGTGCATGTATGTATGTATGTAAATGTAAATCTATATGTGTGTGCATGTTTGTGTGTGTATAGAAGTCCATTTTCTTTAAGGAGTTGTGCTTCTAATTTAACAATGTCAGTTGCATAGCTTTCCATATTATGTCAACTGCATGGCTCATAAACCTTGAATGTATTTATTCTCACGTTACCGTCAGAAGTTGTCCTGTCAACCTCTAGAAGCTGAGATGATTATTCAGAACACCGTGGCAAAGCCAGTGACTAGACTTTTCACTGCCTCCCAACTGAGGAGAATGGGAGACAGGCAACCTAGGAGACTACGAATCCTGCGTCAGAGATTATTTCTGTTCTGAGATGCGCTATCATCTGCTCCAGTGTTTTGGTCCTCCAGTCATGCAAAAGCTGTAATGTATCCACACACTCTGACAGCGGAGCAATGGGAGAGGTAGACGCACAGGCACATGGCAGAGCACAAGTCTAAGTGCAGGGTGAACACCAAAGCCTTTACGAGAATATTCCCGGATTAATTTAACTGTCCTCATTTTCCTAAATCTAGGTGCTATCAGTGTCTGTATCTAATGTTGCTCATATTGTTCCTTTCTAGCAACATAACTCTATAAGCAGCCCCATCAATTCAACTCAATAAGCAGCCCCCACCATGGATGTCTTGAAAGATTAACGATTGCTCAAGCAGGAGTATGGCAGAAGAGAGCAGTTCCATATATCACTATGCCCCAGCAGATTACCTAATAAGACCATGGACAACTTGACTCACACCAAAACAAACCATAACCACCTGCAAACACACTTTATGTACAATGTGCTGCTTAAATACTGCTTCATTTGCCACCACATATTCTAGCATGATTTAACCTCGTTCAGCGGACAGACTGCTCTGCTAAAATGTGCGTTTGGGAGCAAGCCAAATTCAACATGATTCATGCCATGAAGAATCTCACTGACTTCACCTCACTTTTGTGCTCCTCTCTGTTCTTTCAACTGTGGGTGTTATGAGACAAAGGATCTATTTATATTGTTTATAACTGAGAGACTTATCAAGAAAAGGAGGGAGCCAGTGAGTTGCTAAGGTAGACATCAGAAATTTCTCCACCCAGTAATCCCCAAGACCATTTTCAGTTTCTTTTTATGAAAAATTGTCAAGTATCAGCTGCCAAGAATGAAGGAAAAAAAGCTGGGTGACCTTTTCCTAACTGGAAAAGAAGGAGTTGTTAGCAACATATATGACACACCTTTGTCCTCAGCAGGGCACAGTGCCACAGATGAGCAGAACTAAGAGGCCAATTTCTGTGATCTACTACGGACTTGTCCCTGTAAAACAGACAGGAGCATTTAATAGAAACTCTCTGAGATGATATTTTTTTTCAGAACACTGCGGCAAAGCCGGTGACTAGCCTTTTCCCTGCCTCCCAACTGAGAATAAATCCATTCCTCTCATGTAGAATCAAGCTTCACATGATATGGGTAATATTATATTAACCATTACTTAAAATCCACACTGCCATTATTCTACTTTTCCCCCCAGGGTTGGGTTAAATGTAGCAGTTGTTGGTTATTCAGCTTTAATTTTGATCTCTACTTCTGCATTCATTCCTCTTTGGACAGATTTCTAAGCCCACTCTAAAAAGATCTTTGGGAAATTGACATGCAGCTTCCATTGTTTCACTTAACTGTATGGACTTCCAGTATTCTTGACTCTTCCTAAACTGCTTCTCTAGCATTATCTTTCAGCTCCTCATAATGTTTTCTTTCCCTGGTCTCATCTTCACTGGCAAATCTTATCCAAGTATGGACAGGCAGATGAAAACCTGTTGGACTTGCTGTGGCCATTTCCCATCTAGAGACTGTTTCTCCTTGAATATAGTCCAAAATCTATCTTCATACTCCAACAAGCCTTTCTGGGAAGGTCTTAGGCAAAGAAGTTGGGTGCTTTCCTCTTTCCCCGAGAAGCCTACTGCTTGCATAACTTAGTAACCAGAAACCTGGAAGTCTAGGCCCTCACAAGGCACAGAGCAGAAGGGTTTGGGACAAGCTGGCACAGACTGTGGGGATGGCTCTAAATAACCTTGCAAGAATGAACATAATTATGTGTATTCGAAATGTCTCTTTACTGAAGAATGGGTAAATAGGGGAAAATGCCAAAGCCAAATTCCTGCTTCTACACCTTCTTTTCTTCACTTTCAGCTGAAGACAGCAGCTGTGCTCAAGAAAGTACAGTAGTGTGGGAGGCAGGTTATAGAACAACTGCGGTTAGCCAAAGAAGCTGGATTCCCAGTTTGTGGGAAAATGAGAGTCCTTGAAATTGGTTTCAGCCCAAATAGGACAAAAATCCAAAGGAAAAAAAAAATAAATACAACAAACCCAGAAATCCCCAAGAGCTGGACTTTCTCTGGATCTTTTAGCAACTCAGTAAAACTGACAGAAAATGTAAGCTTCATATAATAGCTTCAGGGGTCACACAAGGATGCTGGTCCCAGGGCAGACTTGTTAACAGGCCACCCATGGCCAGGGTCACAGAGCTTCCCGTGTCCCCAGCTGCAAGGAGGACCTGCCAAACCCCTCTGTAAGGCAACACTTCCTTGCTTCCTCAGTAACTTTCCAACCAGCAATAACAACAGTACTTGCAACAGCACGGCTCAGTCTTGGAGAGCAGATGTACTCGGTCTTAAAGAGAGGAGTAATCAGTGCTTAGCGTCGCCACAAAGACTAGTGCAGACTAACCATAGCAGTGACTTCGTGATGCATTAACATTTAATTAAATTGTGAAATATTACAGAATTAAAATTGCTCTATACTCAGACCTAATATCTTCCTTTTTGTATCATTTTGAACCTTTTAGAATGTGTTTTATCTAACTAGTTAACAAATGAGATTTTTAATGTTAATCTTGGTGATTCAGACAAAATCCGGTTACTTTACACAGTAAGATCCCATTGAATCTCCATTATGAAGGCTAATGGAAAACCCCATTGGATTACAGTTTGACGTCAAATCTGGCACAGCACAACCTGCAGACGTCTGACTCACAGTGCCAGCAAAGACTTGGAAACTTCCAAGGAATCTTTCCTGTATTTAAACCAATATAATTTCCTGGGAAAGAGCACATCTGAAAACAAACTTGTCTTAAGAACATTTATTGTGATCCCATTTGAAAAGGGATTGGCCTTCTCTTAAGGAACGAGTGGGGAATTCCCTCTGACTTCTCATGTAGAATGAACATGAACACTGTGTGTTGTTTTTTACAGTAGCTCTAATAGGTAGTTTCCTATAAATGGGAATGAATAATTTGTATTTGAGGACTGTGGTGATTCATGGTTTATTTGGTGGTGGTGGTTGGTTGGTTGGTTGGTTGGCTGAACAGAAAAAGGGAAAACCTTCCAGAATTCATTTATTTCCTCATACTTTACCATGGAATAAGTCAGTGAATCTAATTTCTAGGTGTATATATATGTGTGTGTGTGTCTGTCTATATGTACAGACAAATTGTATCTAGGTTTATCTGCAGATTTTTCAATAAGAAAAAGCATTTTGGCCTTAAACACAACATACTTCCTTTCACAAGCTTTCAGATCTCAAACTTTGCCTGTTACATTGTAAGAAAATTCCTACAGCACAAGAGGAAGGTATGCTCCTCCGTTGTTAAATTTAAGCAGCTAGGAAAAACAAAACAAAACAACAACAACAACAACAACAACAACAACAAAACAAAAGCAAAGAATAACTATATGTCAGGTCAAAAATCCTTTCTTTAGTTTTCAAGTATTTACTCTAGCAAAGACAGTCCTTTATCAGAAGTTTTTTGGTGTGTGGTTGCATAGCAATACAGTAGAAGAGCAACTGCAGAAGTTTGCTCTTAGCTTCACTCAGAGTCAAGAGGCAGCAGTGTCTGTGTGAGATTTCTGAAAGTTTGAGCTACTGGGAATGCTCTAAAAGCTGCTCGATTACCCTATGGCAGGAAAGTTATACCCAGTTAAATAAAAGAAGTTACAGCTGAGATAGTTGCAAACTTCTTTTCAGTGATTTCACCTCCATCAAGAAACTGAACAGTAAAGTCTAGGTTCTTGCTTTGGCATAGCAAAGAGCTGCCGTCAAAATAGGATAATATTTCAAGCTGACTGGAATTTTTTTGGATAAATCTATTCTGGACAGTAAATAACATGAAATGGAACCAAAATTTTAATTAATGTTTTTTACCACATTGCATCCATCAAATCTTCAGGTTAAAATCCTTTGATTTAATTTGAAAGAGCTATTATTTTTAAAATATCTATATATCTTAGTTTCAAATATAATGTCTTAGAAAATGCTGGTATGTCATTTTGGGTCAGGTAAAATACTTGAATTTTGTAAATTTTCAAGAAAACTTCAGAAGAGGTAAAGATTTTTACTTTTCCACAGAACATGACAGCAACAATTTTTACCCACGCTACAGCATACACTATCTGGCCTTACTCATGACAGTCCTAGTCATTGATCTGGCTCTATGAAATGCCTCTCTAAACCTGAAAACAACTCTACTTAAATCATCAGGAGCTACAAAACAGCTGAAAGACCCGACAATACAAGTTAGGCCTAATTTCTCATGTCAATCATTGCATCCTTGGAGATTTGTTACCCAAACATACATTGAAACACCTGGGAATGAAGACAAGGACGTTGCAGTGTGGAAATGATGATGCTGGGTACCTCAAAAACAAATGTTTAAGTTCTATGAAAACACTTTATCTGCTTCTTTAGCATGCATCCCTGGTAAGGGTTGAGGGCTGTTTCAGAGAACAGTTCATTTTTTACATTCATATTTTTATTTTACTTCCTGTTTGACATATCTGTATATCTTTTGCTCCATCAGAATCATAATTTTTACTAGTTTCATGAATCAACTCGAAACTCTTAAAAAACATCATCTCACATTTAGATTTTGCTCAGCCTGTGGAGGACTGAGAAATCTGCTTGCATGACTTCAAATAGCAAATGAATGCCAGTGCCAAGTCATACAAATTGTAATTAATTTGCCCTGTAAAAATTTTGGCTTCCTTTTTTTTCCAAATGTAGTAGTATGATATTTCACCTGAAGGAGGAAAAATTCAAAGCACTAAATTGTTACCATATCACATAGTTCTTTCAAATATATATTTTTTTCAAAAATATTCCTGATTGCTCAGTTGTATCTGCAGAAAACTAGAAAACTCTTCATTCTAACGAGGTCAAAAAAAATGAAGCAGGCAGAATGAATTCTAAGTAGATGGTAAAGTTTGCTGATGATAATACTTTAAAGTGTGTTTTGAACCTTTGAGTAAAGCCACTACTTCTTTATTATGCATCTGTATTAACTTAATAGTTTTAAAATTCAGTCTTCTGAAATTTTTATAATGGTCTTTAAGCTTTGGTACAGGTACAGTGTTTTCAAAAAGGTGAGTCCTCCAATGACTCATGAAAAAAATATGTACATCCTACTGTGGAAAAAAATAGTTACGTGCTAATTAAAGGTGGAAGTCAGAACTGAATAAACCTTACATAGATTTTGTCTGGTATATAAGCTTTTTTTCTTACGTCAGGTAAGGCACGCACATACTTTATTCAGTCAAGGCATGATTGACTAACCGGAATTTGCCTAAATAAGGCTCTGTGCATATATCCAAGAACTTTTAGTAAGCCCTTTTCAGTTTCTCCTCATTGGTAACTATCCTGGAAACTTTTGTTTATTTCCACAAACAACATGCTTATTTGTCATTCTACAGAAGAAAAACTTCTAGAACTATTTTACAAGCAAACTATGTCCCCTCCCATTTTATTTTATTGCTTGCTGAAAAACCTGAAGTACTTAGTTTCCCTGAAGGCCATTATAAATTAAAGGTTCATATGGTAAACACTTATTTTTTAAATTACTGAATCATTACTTTCATAGACTTATATCTCACTTTAAGGAAGAAGAAAGCAAACTTCTTTCCCTGCCACCCCAAAAATGTGCAAAGGGATATGTTTTAATTCTTGGCCCTTTTACATTTTGGCAGCTGTATAATCTCCCTTTGTTTTATAAGCTTATCTACATTAAAATTAATTACCTGGCATCTTTATTCAATCTTCTGTCCCTGGCACTACCATGAACAATTACCTTAAAACAACTAAGTATAGACTAAGTAGACTTCACAACCCTAATTGAACTTTAAATCTGTTCACATTCAATGATTCTATTAGGATTTTGATTTAACTGTTGAAGTTGAGTAACATAGTTATGAAGTACAAAAATAAGACAATCTCAAACACAAATATCAACTTCAGTGAGTGCATTCATTACCCCACCAATCCACATGTAGAGTCTACACTGGAAGGTGGCACCAGGAATTAAACAGTTCCAATACATGGGTAGGGTAGAAGACAGTGTTGGAGCCACACTGTGTTCTCTAGGAAGGAGAGCAGGCTAATAGTCGGAACCACACTCTCTTGAACATTTATCCCAAAGTACATAAGTGATACAGAACCTGCCCCCACTTCCATCTGTTCTGCAAACTTGATCAGCCCAGACATGTTTTACTTCCATTTCCTAAAGTTATTTCCATGACATAGGACATACAGTGAAAAGAAAACTAGACAAGGATGCAAAAGTGGCTCTTCATAAATCAGATGGGTCAACATTGGTGTGACATACGTACGTCCACATTCCTCTGATGTGCCTATTGGAAGAATTGCATTCACCTGTTGGGCAGCAGAAATGCGCATGCTCTTGGTAAGCATTGGTTCAATTAGAGTTCCTGTCCAAGACTCCTAACTAGCATTGCATAATGGCCCAGATGTGTTATGGAAGATGATTGCATTCAGAAGCACTGAATTCAGAGAATCACTGCTAAGAACAAGTTATCTGGCCATATAATGTCAAATCCTGTCTTACCGGCACCACAGTACAGGAAGTGCCCAAAGGAGGGCTACAAAGATGGTAAAGGGTCTAGAGGGGAAGACATATGAGGATCAGCTGAAGTCATTTGGATTGTTCAGCCTGGAGAAGAGGAGACTGAGGGGAAACCTCATCACGGTCTACAGCTTCCTCACAAGGGGGAGTGCGGGACAGGCACTGATCTCTTCTCTCTGGTGGCAGCAACAGGACCCAAGGGAATGGCATGGAGCTGTGACAGGGGAGGTTCAGGCTGGGTGTTAGGAAAAGGTTCTTCACCAAGAGGGTTGTTGAGCACTGGAACTGGCTCCCCAGGGAAGTGGTCACGGCACCAAACCTGCTGGAGTTCAAGAAGCGTTTGGACAACGCTCTCAGATATATGGTCTGATTCTTGGGGTGGTCCTATGGGGATCCAGGAGTTGGACTCGATGATCCTTGTGGGTCCCTTCCAACTCAGATATTCTATGATTCTATGATACTTAATTATGCCTGTGTCACATTCTTTCCTTCTCTCGGTATTTCATCACAGGCAAACATGCTTTCCAGCTCTTAGGACCAAGGCAGTCTCAAGGCACCTGTAAAAGGCTTATCTCAGCGTTTCAACGTACTGGATCAGGTTGCTACAGCATAAGTTTTTGTCCATCCTTTCACAGCATTGTCCTGCACTCTAGGTCTCTGCAAGTCACAAAATTATACTTTCCTAAAACGAAACTTTTATATTAACTTTATATTATGTATAAATTAAAAAAAAAAAGGCAAATAATAATCAAGTTAGTTTATATTCAGGGAAACCTGCTAGAAATCAGAAGCAATTTCTTGTAAAAAAATTACTTAATTAAGATAAAGCTATTTTTTACAAAGTATTACTTAAGTCTCAATACAACATGACAGAAAAGCTTTTTAGGGGCTTAAGTAGAGGTTTTTCATTTTTTTTTTCCCCACTATGTCTTCTTTATCAATAATTACTCTGCATAGACTTTTATCATCATTGGTAACTATCAATCCAGTGCTGAATGAATTAAAAAGAATTGCATACTCAATACAGCCTGAATCTATGACATCTCTCTGCGAGCCTTTAACAGCAGCAAAGGTCACGAGGAGTGGAGTAGGAGCAAAGGCAAGGAGGACTGGAATTTGAGTACTCAAAAGCAAAGGGAATAAGAAGCACTAGAGCCTTGAGTCAGAGGAGGAATCATAAATATGTCAGAATTATGGTGGTTCAGTTAGGCTGAGAAGGAGTTATTCAGAGCAATGATGAATGAAATTGGTGAGGGAACCAGAGAGAGAAAAAAAAGGCACAAGGAAATGGAGTAAGGATTGTTTTTATACATTGACAAAAGAGGTTCACATGGAAACAAGGTTAACAGTGACCTTCTGAAGGCAAATGTTTACAGCTAAGGATTTTTGATTGAACAGGCCTGTTTCTGTTTTTTCTTCTAATTTTCAAAATTCGTTAACAAGTAGTAGGAAATTAGTTGTTCAAAATGTCTGTCCCTGGATGACATGACATCTTTCTGCTCACTGATCTACTTCTGGGGTCAGGTGTAACCCAATGAAGTCTACACCACTAAAGGCACCCCCAGTCCGCAAAAAGGAAAAAGATGTGGCAGTGTTACCATGTATTTTCCGCTAGTGATATATAAGCACACATTAGGGAGGAGGCAGAGTAAGCCTTCTACTCTTACAGAGTGCTTCTACAAGACTAGGTAAGTGTCCCAGTTTCATATGTTGACCTTTTTTGCTCTTCCAGTTTGAACTGGGTTTGAGTCATAAATGGAGTTAACCTCAGGTTTATGCTACTTCATTCATGATGTTTGTTTATTTCATAAACCATGTATAGACACCGTAGATTGGGAAGTATCCTGCTGGAAAAAAAAAAAAAAAAAAAAAGG
>VXAA01007454.1:206106-255247 GCA_013399115.1 Anseranas semipalmata
CAACTGATAGAAACTAAAGCAGTCTTCCCTGCTCTGAATGAGTAATTCTTCTTCCTAGTTTTCTTGAAAATGAATTTCTGTTCTCCCTCAAATTCCCCTCACAAGTATGTGAGGATGTAATATCAAAAGACATGTTGCTGTCTTCCTAGGGTGAGTGACATGGTGGACCTGCTTAGGGTGTTTCAATCCCTGATCCAAATTTAAGCTAGCTGTCTACCTCAAATACATTCAGAGCTTATGGTAATGATTCCAATCAAATGCCTTGCCCCTGTCTGCCAGTACATTGGGTATTTCCCAGAAACGATCAAATGGGTTTACTAGACACAATGTGTGATTACCATTTCTTTATAGAAACAAAATATAGCAGACTGAACATTTGAAAGTGAAAGACCTAATAGATAATCCATTCTTGAAGAGCATAAGCAAATAGCAACTACATTAATCCCAACAACTGTCAGACTTAAGTCAGAAGTCTAAGGATTCACTACTACTACCTGCATGATGAAAAAATGTCGTACTCTATCTGAAGTCTGTTAAGAAACAGCCAGGAGTACAACCTCTTCAGTCTCATGTCTACCAAAATAGTATCAGGAAATCTTAACATGTAACTTTTTCCATGTATCAAAATTAACAAATTAGTAAATAAAGCCCCAAGTTCATACCATACCTGTTGAATGATATCTTTATTACTGTTGAGGATTAATATCATGAGCATGGGCCAAGAATGCAAATACACTGTGAGAAAGAATTCAGGAGTGCAGCTGAAGAGTCGAGTGATTGTTCAGCAAAAACGCTCATATGTAGCCTTCTCAAAAATTTGAAGAAAGAAGTCAAAAGGAGAAGAAAAGGAGTAACATTAGCATTGGTTTAAGTTTTGCATTCATATTACAACTGATTTTTTTTCAGCGTTGCCCTGTTACTTACTCCTCCCCCACAGGCCAGATGACATCCTACTATGAATAAGCTAATCTCCACCCTTTCTCTCTTTCAATAAAGGCCTTTTTAGTTCCCCTTCTAAATGTACACCTATACAAACACCCCTCTAAATAAATGGATCTTCCTCTGTTTTCCACATACACCAAAAGTCATACTCCATACATCAGCACAGAAGAAGTACTTTAAAAAAAAATTGCAATAGCTCCAAGAAAATAAATGTTATTGATGTACCTGAAGTACTTCCATGTTGCATTTTCTAACCTGGGAAGTGATGTGACTTATTGCTTCTAAATCTGCTCTGTTTCATTGGCCTTGTGACACGGGAGCATTGTGACCTTGCCTCGTCCATGAGCAGAGCACTATGGCAGCAGCAGTGAGCATGGTGAGACAGAGCGAACTGGACAATGCAGATAAGAACGGGGCATGATGAGCCTTGGCACAGGCCATGCATCAACAGTGGACAAGACAACAGTACCTGAAACTGATGGACAGGTGTACCACAGTACCACTGTGGTCAGATCAGATTGGTAGCGACTGCTAGCATTTGGCTGGAAACATCCTCAGTGCTAGAGATTGAAGGGTGGGACATGGTTAGATGTGTACCCAGCATTGCCAACGTGGAGCCGAGCTGCTGCCCCAGGCCAATGCGCAGACTGCCAGGACCAAGCATTGTGCTGCCCCCAGCTCCACTGTCCTGTCATGGTAGGAACCCGAAGGGGGAGAAGCAGAAGGCTTGGTGAGCCTCCCAACCACTCTCTAGCCCTACTGGTTCAAAATTCATGCCCAAGACTCTGTAATAAACAGGTTATAATATTTTTACTGGCTAGCAAAATCTCCTCCCAAACCCAACAGTGAAATAACACCAAAATATTATCTGCTACAAACTGTAGTTATTGGGGTTAGTCCAGTGTCATTGTACAGAGTGTTGATGAAAAGCCTTAGTACACATATAAAGCCTTAGTGCATGTTTAATTCCACCAGTCAAAGTCTATTATTTTCATAATGCTGTTCTTTAGGCCACCAACACACTGTGGGAAAGCTTAGAAAACTCTGATATAACATAACATACCTTGGGACTATATTTCTTTTAAAATCTTTACTAGCATTAGCAAAACACTGTATAAAGCTATCTGTGTACATCCAACAATTTCTGTCCACTGCAGGACAAAGCAAAGCAAAACAAAACAAAAAAGCTGAGGAGGTGATGCGAGTTGAATTAAGAAAGACTGCAAATGATGAAAGATTATGTGGCAACTGGGTATAATCTGGCTCCCTTAGATTTTCATTTCCAGGATGTATTTCTCAAAACAAGCCAGAGATGTAGCATTTCTGGACACTTTGGGAAAGTTTTTTTGGATTTGTTTTTGTTGTCACGGATGAAGGGAAGGTGGTTGGGCAAGCTGGATGTCTCTTAAACACAATTCCACTGTAACTGCTTTTCCACTCCGTTGTTTGCTAGCAGAGAAGACAAAAAAGCAGGCATAGCTTCGACTTGTTAATCTATGTACCATATTGAGGGATAAAGTGCTTGACATAGTTGTTAAAAGAGTACAGCACACTTGTGGTCATATTTCATGGTACAAATGCTGATAGCTGGAATAAATATTATTTGTTTTATTCCAAACACTGCATGTGTTGCACAGGAAAAGTAACTGTGCTTTCATGGTTAAACCAAATCATACTCGTTTTAAACTACAAATCTCACCCGTCACATACACAAAATCACGGAAAGACAGGAGGGTTTTGTGTGATCCGTGAGTGCCACCTGGTGACCATTTTCCTGCTGCCTGTGCTGGAGTTTCAAATAATTTAATAACCAGCGCCCTCTTTGAACAATTTTCAGAATTGGAATTTCAATAAATTTAACCAACAGGTAATATTAACTGGAAACTACTCTGTTAATCAATGCCAGAGAAATAAATTTATTCCAGAATTCAGCATATTAGAGTTGCCAGCTAAAGTATTTTAATAAGAAAAAATGATAATATATTTGATATTTAAGGAAATTTTACTCCATAGGGACAGTTTACTTCTCTACCTCCTATCACAGAAACATAAATGAAATGATAGTTTTCATAAGCAGAAGTTAAACAAGTATTCTTGCAGTGAGCGAATCATAGAATATCCCAAGTTCGAAGGGACCGCAAGGACCATCGAGTACAACTCCTGGCTCCACACAGGTCTACCCAAAAATCAGAATTCAGACCATGTGTCTGAGAGCATAGTCCAAACGCTTCTTAAACTCCGACAGGCTTGGTGCCGTGACTGCGTCCCTGGGGAGCCTCTTCCAGTGCATGACCACCCTCTCGGTGAAGAAACTTTTCCTGACACCCAGCCTGAACCTCCCCTGTTGCAGCTTGACTCCATTCCCTCGGGTCTTATCACTGGCCACCAGAGAGCAGAGATCAGCGCCTGCCCCTCTGCTCCCCTCGTGAGGAAGCTGCAGGCCGCCATGAGCCCTCCCCTCAGCCTCCTCTTTTCCAGGCTGAACAAACCAAGTGACCTCAGCCGCTCCTTGTACGTCTTCCCCTCTAGACCCTTCACCATCTTTGTAGCCCTTCTCTGGACACTCTCCAATAGTTTCATGTCCTTTTTGTATTGTGGTGCTCCAAACTGCACACAGCACTCAAGATGAGGCCACAGCAGCACAGAATAGAGCGGGACAATCCCTTCCCTTGACCGGCTAGCAATGCCGTGCTTGATGCACCCCAGGTTATGGTTGGCTTTCAACAAAATTAAACAAAAGGGCTTTCAGAATAGCACAGTAAAATCTCATATGAGTCTGAAAGGCTCCCTCACTCCTGACATCCATACCTTATTTTCTTTAACTTTATTTGGAAAAATCTCCATCATCTATACCAGTATGATTTCTGAGAGGCAGATCAAATTCTGTTATTACAGCTACTGCTTCTCTTTACCATTTTTGTTTGTTTGTTTTGACCATAGATTACCATCAGAGATTAACCGATGGATTTCACAATTTTGTAGCTGTGGTTACTGGCATTATTGTGGTGCTTCTGCCCAGCCTCTGAGGGCACCTTTCCCTTTCAGGACCTTGGTATATGGACAGAGAGCAGGGCAGGATGTTTATCATTAATTGTTCCTCTTTCAGACGCACCAATGTTCCCAGCCAGAGACCCCAGGCCCGATTTCCCAAGGAAATGAAGGGCCATCAGTCAGTACAGTGTTCCCCTTTGCATTGCTCTGGCTGCCCCTTCTCTGGTGCCAGCAGCAGCCCACACTCCCTGTACAGTGTACAGGGGAGCAGGGTACTCAGCTGGCAGCCCAATGACGGGCAAGGTTGAGAGAAGCAGGTGGGAGCTGGGGGAGCTGACTATGGGAATGTGCAAGAAATGGCCAAACACACAAGCTGCTTCCAGAAGCACAGCAGACAGGAATATGGACTCAATTCCCCTGTGCTAAATCATAGAGAAATGTAATACCATCTTCTGTTCAAGGATCCCCTCCAAATCACGGCATTTGGAGAACATCAAATCAAACCTGGATATCTCAGCTACATCAAACTTTAGAGAGAAGTTACTTGTCCTTAGCAGGTGTGGCGATATTGGTATAATGAAAAATAAACCGATGTTGAGAGCCTAATGATCAGTAACAGGTAACAATATATTACAGGATGTCTGAGCTTTAGCTTTTAACTGGTGTCTCAGATTTCTAAGAATGTAGTGTTCAGTGCTATTTTCCATTTTCTATTACTTTGTCAACAGCAGTCTCTGATCTGCTTCACACCATTAACGTAAATGGAGCAAGTAGCCCAGAAGAAATGGAAGAATTCACTCTGCTGCCTGCACTGAAACCATTTTTTTTTTCTTTGAGAGTCTATAACACATCTATCTACAGACTAGTTTCAGAAAGAAAACAGTAGTGGTTCTTTCCATCTTACAGCTCTCTTTCTTGATGATTTCTCTAAGAACAAATTCAATTCCACTCACTTTTCTGTTATTCAGCCTGGCCTCTAACACCTTTCCCAGGGCTCCTCCTGTAAAAGATGCTGTTGCTTGAAGTCCATTAGGAAATGCATTTGTTATTTATTAAATATTTAGCAAAGAATTTGAAAGGAGAATTTTTCTAGGGTAGTTTGCATGATGTCAGAACTCTGAATTCAAGAACAGGTCACCAAGCCATCTACAGAAAAGCAAAGCAAAATAAAACAAAACAACAACAACAAAAAACACCACCACCACCAAAAACAAAACATACACAAAAACCAGAGCTGTCTTCCTCTTTCCCCAGGAGCAATTTGAAACAGGAGCGTTACATTAGAGTTTCATTTCATAGTGTTATAGCATAAGGGTTTCATTTTCTTTACTTGTGAGAGAGAAGGTGAGAAAGTGTTGGAACTATTTGAAGAGTAGAATAAAATTCTCATAAAATGGAAAGAGGCAAAAAAGCAGGAAGAGAAGGAAGATCCTTCCTTCATTAAAGCTGTGAGGAGAGGATAAAAAATGGCAACGACTCAAGTTTCCTTTCAAAAAAAAAAAAAAAAGGAAAAAATAAAACAACTGAGAGCAGATACAGTGAGAAAGCTGTTAGAAAAACTGTCACATCAAGCAGGGAACACTGTTCAGATCCCAGAGACCCTCCTCACACATCACAGATATTCATCAGTAAAATTAGTTTTAAAAACTGTGTGTCATCTCATGGCTTAGAGAAGGGGGGGATACATTTTCATACAGCATGATTTAATGTTATTTGAGTTGACCTATTTCCTTCAGTTTCCCTTTTAAGGAAAGCTTGGATTCTGCAGAAAGCAGGAGGACTCTATTCCATATTCTGCCAGGAACCTGCTTTGTGTCCCTGACCATATATCTCTACTTTTCTTTGCCTCTGTTTACCATTTCACTCACTTTCTTGGCTTTAGTCCAGGCCTCAAAGGGCTGGAAGAGTAATCGATGTCTTCAATACCAAACTGAGCAATACAGCGGGGGGGGGGAGGGTCAATCTGGATCATGTGCAATTTTTTTAAAATTTATTTTATTACCTTTTTTTCCTAACCAATACAAAAGCCAGGAAGAAAAATCATCTCATATGAAAAATTTGACTCAGCATAAGACACTTCGTTCAAGTATTGTAAGAAAAACATAGGGAATGAGCAGCAACCTTGTAGCTGACATTTTCCTCAGTGCTCACATACTAAAGAACTCATGTGGGAGCAGCAGGTCCAAGTTCCTCTTCTGTGGGCACCAGTGACATCTGAGACATGTGCTTCTAACCCACCATGCTACAGAGACCTTCTTCTCTGCTTTCGGACAATAAAGAATCAGAGAATAGGTAGTAGCAAGGACTTCAGGTGGCTCTGTACCAGCATTCACTGGTTTGCAATCCGCTTAGGAAGAGTTTATATCAGCAGTCATTGCCCTGAATCAGAAGAGAGAAGAGTTATAGATGGGTCTCCCACCTTGCAGGTGGGCACCCTAGCAAGTTACCCTGGGCTGGAGGGTTTTCCAAGGCAGCTCTCCAGCTGTCCCCACCCTTGATGAGCCTCTTAAATATCACTTGGACAGAATGCAAACAACTCTTCAAGTTAATGGCAGGGACACTCAGCTTTCAGCTGCTACTTTGTTATTTTTAGAAAATGGAAAGACAATTCATATTGCAGTCAGACTGCATAGACCGATAATTGGAGTGTTTTCTAAGAAAGTGTGGGAGAAGTCATACCAATTTCACACATTTTTAGGTAAAGTACTTTCAAACAGCTAAGATATAGTTGTACCTTGTCCACCTTCCTCATAAATCTAACACCCCAAGCATTTTTTCCAGCCAAAATTATTCAACCAATTCAATAAAGATTCACATCTGTAAGAGGCCTTTTTCAATTTATGGTTCAGAAATATTATTTCAAGCTCTCTATAATCAGAACTCTTTCTGTGGAGATGCAGTGAGCTTTAGTTGTATGAATAAGAAAATAGATACATTATTTATGTAAATAGAAAATAGATAGAAAATAGATGTTTCTCTACTGCTTATAAAGTGAGGTGCCTTACCCCTGGACAGAGAAGGATCAACCAGTTAGTTACAACAGATTTGCATCTGAAAACAGATGTATGGTGGAAGAAAAGAGCAAAAGGTACTGAACCTCCTGACTTCCCCCTCTATGCTAAGAAGTAAATAAAGGATTCAGAGGACAAGCATTTAGCTCAAGAACGGCCACTTCTAGGGAGGGCTCATCCATAACACAATATGGGCAAAAGCATCCTGTGACCCTGTAGCCTTGCATTCCTCATTGTTGTGTGTTTGGAAACAGACCTGCCGCCATAACCAAAGCCTCCATGCACTCGTGTTCCCTTTCCACCTCCACATGCCCTTTCCACAGTGTCTTCTTGTGTAATCTGAGAAGCTACTACCTCACAGTAAAGTATCCCATGGAAAATTTGACTACAGCAAACAGGTAACAAGTTCAAAAGTGCATTTAACCAATTTCTATTGCTCACTGTGGTAACTCAGAATTAAATTCAAAGTCTGGCATAGTAACTCCTTAAAATGTTAGTGTGAGAAAATCTAACATCTCTCTTGTGTTACACATGCAACAGCAGCTTTCACCAAACTATGTGTTTGAGTGACTGAATCAGACAAACTAACCAAAAAGTCAGCTACCTATAGTGATTTTCAGGCATGTGTAACGTATTGTTCAGGACTAAACTGTGTTTTACTCACACATTCAGTTCATGCAAAACAGGTCCTTCTTTTTATGCTTGCTACCTGAGCAAGTAATGGTGGTGACAATCATTTTATATAAGAAGAGATGTTAATATATGGTGGGCTTAACTTCCTCAGTCTCCAGTTAGAAGTAACTTGTGTGATCATCCTCTCTTGCCACTTGGCAGGTCTCTCTGGAGCCAGAGGGAGAGGCAAAGCTTTTTTTGGGGTCTTTTTTTCTCCCAGCATTATTACTGCTGTAATATAGAAGTCTCTGAAGTGCAAGGTCTGCACTCTATCCTTCGAGACTCAGCAGATGTCTTTAAAATGCTTAGTCTATTAAAGCTTATAATGAATGATTAATGATCTGAGGGCTGCTGATCTGAGGTGAAAGACTCAGCAGAATTTGCCCACTAGCTTTTGCAGATTTATGTTCTGTGCATTAGAAACCAGAACTATCACTGTAATTATTTCACAAAGTCTCGGACACTTTTGTGAAATACACACAAGCCACCACAAAACACAAAAAAGCAACTCAACAATCAAAGGTGAAGTGCTGTGCAGCTTTCCTCTTGCTCTAAAGTCCTAGATTCTGTTTGCCCCTTCAATTTCTTTCTTCCCATAGCACTGCAGAAATATGCTTATTTGTTTATTTTCATAAAATCATGTTACAACTTTACCCAATTATAAGAAGTTTTTACTCAGATCAAAAAGGTCTGAATTTTCTACAGACATTTCACTTTAGTCCAGGGCATAAGTAAGTGGCTTTCATTAGGGGCATTCTCAGTTTAAAAAACAGCATTCTGCACAGTGTTAATTTGCGCGATGAAAACACCATTTTGTTCAACTTACAAAGAATGTTCAGACAAAAAATGCTTCCTTTTTCTATTTCTTTTCATCTCTGTAAGTAAAGGGTAGTCATTTAGAGATAAATATGTTCTTTTCAGGTTAAATAGCATGCTCTAAGTGGTATGTATAGACGGAGATATGCAGTTTTTCCCATGGACGTTGAAATTTATCATGGTAACTTCTCAGATGTGAGCAAGCTATGCGCAATTTTAGCATTATTGAAATACATGCAGTTGTTGTACTTGAACTTATATTTGGTCTTTATTGCTCCAAATGACAACATGTTAGGAGCTATGCGTGAACAAGGAGAGAAATCAATTTTTCTAAGGCTTTACAGTTCAAATAATCAATATCTAGAAAAAGTAAAACATGCACAGGAGATGGAATGGGCTGTGTTACGTTGGTAACACAGTCGACAGACAATGCAGCACTCTTGCACATTGTATCCCAAAAGCTCCAACCTTCATAACAAACTGTTAACTGGCCAAAAAAACAGCCAGCAGAATGAAAAACAGTACAATAAAAGGTAAAATAAGGTAGTATAAACAACAACAGCAAAAAAGTAAAACTGACCTTTTCAGGAAAAAAAATATTCAGGTTGTGTGCCCATTGACACCTGTATCACTGTTATTTGCCTTATGACGCTTCTATAAGTTAGAATAGGTGGGACACTATGCAAAGCATTTAATTTCCCTTAATAATATGAGCTGAATACAGCAGTCACCAGGAACTTGTGATGGATTCATTGCTGTGTTTTTCTCTCCCTTCTATCTTTCAAAAAGGTATTGCTTTTTTTATTTTTATTTTTGCATATCTGATGATTGATAAAATTACTTTGAGTGTTCAATTAGAGCATTAATTTGTGTTGTCAGTTTCACAAAGCCAATAGATACACAATAATTGCTAACTACACTATGGTGAAAAGAAAACAATATAAAGAGAGAAGCCTTTCAAATCATATGAAATCTTATATTAATCTAATGGCAATGCCAATACGTGTATTACTAAGATGGCTACAATGACACTGCTTACTGAATTGAACAGCTCAGTTCCCACTGGCTTTACTTGCAAAGTCACTTTTCTCAGATATAGATTAAAAGGCCAAGTCAATAAGTAAATTACAAGTAAGAATGGAGGCTGAAGTAGGGAAATGCTTTGTATTTCTTTCCTGTGGGCACCTACTCCCCAGGAACACTTGCATGCTCTCCCATTTCTCCCACTACAGGGGATCTTGCCAGAGGCCTAAGCCACCCCGTGGTGACACCTTACAGCCTGTCAACAAAGACACACATTCAGCAAGTCCTGCAGAGAGATTTATTGATCCTGACCACTCTGAAGTCTTCCCTGAGGTAACAAAACTCAGGCAGGAAGGGTTCATGGTCAGAAAAACTGAGAAATCATTGAAATGAAATAGGAGACAACTGTAGGGTTCAACCCAGGAAAAAGGGGAGAGGAAGAAACACATATTATGAAACTTCCTTTGGATTACCTAAGTTTGTCCTGAACTGTATTTAAATTGTCTTAGGTATACATAGTACATGACTGGCACCATATATCTAAATACATAACAGTAAGCTATTTTAATATAACACAATCACATCATGTTGCCACTCAATATCCAAGATTCAAGTTCAAACACATTCTTTGACAAATCCAACAAATGATGTAAACTTTATTCAGCTGTCAAAAACATGAGTAATTATGGAGAAATATTGTCAAATTTAATCCCCCAAGTCCTTTTCTTTTA
This sequence comes from Anseranas semipalmata, assembly GCA_013399115.1. Lineage (NCBI taxonomy): Eukaryota > Metazoa > Chordata > Aves > Anseriformes > Anseranatidae > Anseranas > Anseranas semipalmata. The sequence goes on from VXAA01007454.1 coordinate 216,293, forward strand.
ATGGGACTTGTGATTAAGCATCCAGGTTATAAGTGGATGGGCAATATTGTCTTTATAAGAAAACTTGAAAGGAATGGGGAAAACACTAAGTACCCCTGAGAGGTTCTCACAGCCTTTTGCATTCCAGCAATTGTGCAGCCAGTCTAATCATCACCTAGCCATTTGCCACACACTTGTCCTCCCTCATACAATACCTCTCTTTGCTGGCTTGAACAGTGGAAGTAGATGGCTTGACAAACAGCACAAGGCAAGCCTGTGGTTTTGATTTCTGGCACCAGAAAGTTTGGTGCTACCAAGTGCTAGAGGGGAACCAGTCTACAGGGTTTAGAGATGTTTAACGCTCTGGTCATCTGCTATCATGGTTGTCCTCTACGTTGCTGGACAAGGCACCCTCTGTTAGCAGACATTTACTCATAGAAATCAGGGAAGGGCAGTTGCATGAACATTGACCTCTTCACAAAAGCAATTTGTGAAATTTCCTTTCCCCTCCCAGCCAGCATCTGCTCATTCCTGCCCTCCTGAACTTTAATGGCCCCTCCTAACATTCAAGGTTTTACTGTTATCCATGTAGTCTGCAGCGTAGAATTACCTACGGATAACATCCAGATTGCTGAAATTATTCAAATAGGAGGGAGGGGACAAAAAAAACACATGCATACACACCAAACTTGGGAAAAAATAAATAAATTGGGAGACAGAGCAGATCGCATTCTTTTTTTTCCAGTTCTCATAATTTCATTGAAATTGGTTTGTTGTGCATGCCCACAAACAAATAAGTGGGTTGTAAGCTATGCTGCTGGGTATGACACAAAGAGTCAAACTTGACCTTGCAGCTCGCAAAAGGTCCATATGATCACTCTGTACATTCATGTCAGACAATAGGTACCTCCCAGGGAGCACCATATGCCTGCATGTGGGCCCAGTGATTTTGGGGTCTTTGGGGTTAATTTCAGCAGGGCTTCCAAGTAGGCAGAGGAAGCTGCTACTGAGATAGTTCTGACACTTAGGATAACATCAGCAGAATATGTCTGGCTTCTCAAATAAACAATACTGAAATTGTGACCAGAAAATCTGAAGGTAGTCCTGGACCTGAAAGTTTAGATATTTTGAGCTACGTAACATCTGTATATGTGTGGGAAAAAAAATCACATAGGCAAAATAAAACATCCCTGGGGGGATTGATCTGCCACAGAGTCAGAGAAAAAAAATATTTTGTCAGAAAAGTCAAAATTTTTAAACTTTCAGGTACATGAAGCATCCTGTTGACTTTTTTCATGGGTGCCTTGCATGTCTGATTTTAACTCCTTAACTTTTATTTCTGTCTCAAATCTTTCTGACCATAATGTCTAAATCAGACCCAGGCTTGTGTAGATGTGCCAGGATAAAAATAGCAGAGCCAAATAGCTTCCATGGCCAAGATAACAGCCTGGTAAGTATCTAGCTGTGAGGCCTTATGTTTAGGTCACACAACATTGGATCTGTGCACTCTTAAACTTCCATCATCTGGGTACACTGCAAAACAGTCTCCTTCTTTGATTTGTAAGGCAGACTCTTGAGGGCATTTTTCACAAAAGGGATAACAGATCACTCTGGGCAACCAAATCTTGTTCAGCCACCCGAACAGACTGCCTCTTTTTGCCAAGTTCCAGATTTTTGGACACTCGTCAACAGCTCAGGACATACATAAGCACATATGGTGAGTGTTATGGGATGTTTTCTTAACCCAGGCATTCTTTAAGCTAAATAGCACTTGTGGAGGAGATCTAGGCAAAATGGGATTGATCACCTGCACACTTTCCTTGCCTTCCTTGTCTCATCGCTGCAGGATGTGCTTCAGATCAGCTGCCTTCCAGTCCACCTTTGGCTGAGAGCCTCTCCCCTGCTGTTGTTTTCTTCCTCTCTGTCAAACAGGAATCCCTCTGCAAGCAAACCATGCCCCTTTGCTGCTCTGCTGGGAGATTTCCCATTCTCTGCTCTCTGTCCTGTGCGGAGGAGCCTGGCAAAAATAGTTTTCCCGTTTAGGCACCCCCATCAGCATGCCACTCTGATAACCTACAACACAGGCCTCCGGAGCTGAAAACTTGTGTTTGGTCCAGACAGGCTGGGCGGCACATGACTCAATCACTACATGCAAATTGCAATGCAAATTACAATTACAATAACTGGAAGTCTCAGTTATAAAAAGGTTGCTGGCCTCTCACCAGTCTGAGTATACATGTGCCTGAGGAAATTGTGATAGAGGTCTGCAGGACTGGGTCAGATAATTCAGTGAAATATGCATTACATGAGAAGGGGAGCAAGGAAGACGAAAACTTGGCAAACACATATTGTTCCAATTAAAAGCATTATCCAAATGCTTCTTAAACTCAGGCAGGCATCAGCCACTTTTCTAGGAAGCCTGTTCCAGTGTCTAGCTACCCTCTTGGTAGAGAAGTTTTTCATAATGTCTAGTCTGAACCTCCCCTGACGCAGCTTTGAGCTACTGCCATGCATCCTATCACTAGCAGGGAGAAAACATGAGCACCTCCCTTTCCACTTCCCTGATCCAGGAAGTTGTAGAGAGCAATGAGGTCACCCCTCAACCTCCTTTTCTCCAAGCTTAACAAACCGAGCGTCCTCAGCTGCTGGACATGTCTTCCAGCCTTTCTACCAGCTTTGTTGCCTTCCTCTGGATGCATTCAAGTACCTTAACAGCCTTTTAAAGTTGTGGAGCCCAGAACTGCACAAAATATTCCAAATGAGGCTTCACCAATGCTAAATACAATGGGAGAATCACATCTTTTGATGGTCTGGCTGTGCTGTGTTTAATGCACTCCAGAATATGGTTTGCCCTGTTGGCTGCCAGGGCACACTGCTGGCTCATATCTCCAGCAACTCCAGCAAACTACTTGCAGCATGCCAATTAAACTCTGACTCTCCTGTGAAGTAATTAAACATCTCTTGCATCTCATATGTTACAATATGGTGGCATATATGTTTAATAGGCTCCTTTGACCATCCTGCGAGGAATTAAACATTAGAGAGCATGAAATTTTGGCTCTGGTAAATATGATGTTAATTTAACACAATGCTTGTCAAATAGTGATTACAGAGCAGAATCTGTAGGCAGGAAATTATGGTCTCCATGACAAAGAATTTTTGTTTTCTATAAAATACCATTAAGAAGACTCAGCTATTGTTATCTGTGCTGTCTGGAACAACACTAAGAGGGAAACAGAAAGAGGCACCAAATTCACAGCTCTGAGAGGGGGAAAGCAAGGCTTGATCCCAGACCTTCATAGTCCTAGATATCTTCCTAGACCAGATACAAATCCACAGCTAGGTCTTTCCCATCCTTACCCTCCCTTCCTTCAATAAAATCTTCAAAGACACATATCTTTTTTTCTGTTGTTTTTAACATGGTTGTATCCAGCTCTGTTAAAGACTTTTGTATAATCAAATACTTCACATTTCATATATCATACTTATTGAACAGTTTCTGAAATTTCGTTTTGTTTTATTATCTCCCAAGTTATTCCTTTAATATCTGCCCAAGCTGTCTGTCTGCAAGTACTACTTCTCTTCATTTATATTTGTCCAGGGCAATTATGGCCAAGATGTGGTCAACGTAGCATCTGAGAGTACCGTACTTTTAAGTTCCTAATCTGGTGTGCTAGACCATCCCACCATGTGAAGCAACCTAAAGAATAGAAACCCAAGGAGCTGCTTGTAGGGGCTGAGAGCACACAAAGTACATCTATTGTGCTGGCTGCAGAAAGAAAAGAGACAACGGAGTTATTCAGTAGTTGTAAGTTATTTGTGGATCCCTTCAGGCTGAAGGGATCCTTCCTTGGCTGCTCAAGATGCTGTCAGGGCAGCTTTGTGGCATGGGAATGACATAAAATGATCTAATGCTCCAGAGGGCCTGGCCCAATGCATACAACAGAAAAGTAGGTCAGAAAGGAAATCTCACTACTACAAACACTGCAGTGGCAGCAGTCCATTGTACAAGGCTCGGCGTTTATGTAAGACAGTGGCCGGGGCTGTTTCACTCCAAGTTTCACAACCAGCAGAAGTTTTGTGAGCAGTTTTAGCTGCTTAGCACAAAAGCAGGAATCAACTTGTGCATACATTTAGAAGAGCAAATATATCACCAATATTACAGTTCTGTGTTTGTAGTAATCTAAACAGTTTAATATGATTAAAGAGCATATAACAAGCCTTTTCTGTCCCTCATTCACAAAGGATACTCTGAAACAGAGACAGTATCTTTGAAGGCATGACCAAAAATTCAGTCAGTTGTTATTCTTGTAGAATAGCCCCCTGCTCTTCGGCTCTATTCACAGTTATTACAGGGTTTCTATGTCCTATCCTATGAGACTCAAGGGACCTTAAAAGGATGTAATCAACTCCCTGGTCTCTCTGAAAGAGATATAACTAATGGAAAGGGATGTCTCAGCAGTCTTCCCCAGCTCTCACAGGAAGGGTATATCAGAAGTGTGACCAGAGAAAATCATATTGTTCCCTCATTTTTGGCTATTAAAAGATAATGAAGAAGAGGGGCAGAGAGATACAGAAAACATTAGAAAATATTAGAAAACATATGTCACAGGTGGAGCCAGTCTGGTGACACTTATACTGGGAGCTAGTTAAGACTGTGCCTGATCCCACAGCAAAGTATGTCAAAGTGTCTTAAAACAACCTTAATTTGCCTTTACTACCTTTATCTTTACATCAGGGTGTTGGGACAGAAGAACTGGGATCTTCTTCATGATTATATGAGGAAGCTCATCTCTGCTACTTCTGAACTTCCACAGATTAAATAAACAGATTATATTTCGAGACAGCTTCAATCGGGGAACAAATAAAAATATAATGGACACTTGTCTTCTCTGCAGTGTGAATGCTTGCTCATCAGTAATTCTGCCACTGGCCTTGCTGACAGTGCTCTTTTTTGGTCCTTACTTTCGATATGCTCCAGATACCAGAGCCAACACCTGAGCTGATCCCCAAAGGCAGCAGCACATGCTTGGCAGTGGCAGTACCCAAATGCTAAAATGTATTTTGCAGTAACAGGAGCTTCACCACATCAGTAAGTAACCAGTCTGCTGAAAATACTTCCCTTAGATTTAACAGCCTGCCTGGAAAGGGCTAATCAAACAAAAATGGGTCTCTTCCTCTAGCAAACATACCAGGTAAAACAACACAAGGAAATATATGCAACTTAAGAAAGTCCCTAGTGGGTCATGTGCACATTTGTTCTGACATAAAGAAATGAGAATATTTCATGCTGAATGGTTTGGGTTGTGCATAAACTTACCCTGGGCCAGGAACAACAACACCACCAGAAAATCAGCTATGGCCTCAGGTCCCTGGAGCAACCCATTCCCTGCGCTCTGAGTCTACTTAGCAGAACACCACATTTTCTAACTCTCCTAGGCCTAACCTTTAACTTTTAGCCCTCTGCTGACTGTAAATGACTGTGCAGACAGGTGGGAATACTGACAGTAAGATTTTAATATCTCTCATTTGTCATAATGGACCATTAAAGCTAATCCCTATAAACACACAAACCGTGTGGTTACCGGGTCCATTCCACAGTCAAATGCTGGTGTTAACACATTACCTGCTACACTGTTAAAAGGTAACCACATTTCTTTAAATCTTTCTTGACCATGTTTCATTGCTTGAAAAGTCAGGACAGGCCCCAGGGAGTGAGATGGAGCAACGTAAATAGACTTTTAGAAATGTTGTGTCCTATAAGGGATTAAAACAAATATTGCAAACTCTTCATTCATGCAAGCATTAGATGAAGATCAGATAGGAGTTTTAAGCAGTGATGAAAAAAGTTTGAATAACACACTGAATCAAAGCACAGTGTAGCTGCAACTTAATCAAGGTGGTGCAATATTGGTATATGTCTGATGCTAACATCTCTTCAGATAACCAGCCTTCACCCCTTTCTTCTGATTTTGATTTCTGAGAGCTAAACATATCCAAATGCTATATTGTATTCCTTTCTAGGTCCTCTCTAAAGGGGTTTTAATTAATGTTTTCTCTAAGTTACACTTTCTTTGAGTGAGATTCTTAGTGATTTTGTACATAACTTTTAGATGTTACAAAACTGTAAAAGATTTTTTAAATAATTGTTATTGTCACAGAACTTTGGTGAATATGCTTTGTAAACTCATAAATTTAAATATAGTGGTGGTTAATAGCTTGGACCTCCATTACATTCAGTGTGCAAAGCTCTTAACAACAGAGTTAAAATAGCATTTTGCAGCTCTGATCTGTGTGTATACTTCTCTGTTTTTTTATCAAAATCAACTTACACCCATGAATCTAAGACAAATTTTCCATAGCAAGTCTTCCCATAGGCTTTCACTACTGTTGAGAAATGACATTGTAAGTCTTGCCATAACACATGAATTTCAGGATCTTGTTAGTTCTCACTGCATTCACCAAAGAGCTTCGTAATTATGTTCACATAAAATGCTTGAAATATCAGATTTGAAAAAGAGCAATTAAACAAGGTCAAAAAATTTTGTGCTAACAACCTATTTGACAGACAGGGCAGAGACAAACAGCGAGAGTAATGAAGCAACTGCTCTCTCTTGTTTGACAGGGACCAAGACACAGGCATCCTTGCCAAAATGTAGAGCCTCAGACAAGAAGCCATCTAATCAGTCAAATAGTTTTGGTATACTTTCACACAATTTCATCAGAGTATTAAAAAATCAGTCATCCCTTTTCTATGGAAAAGATCAACAGAATCTGAGATGGTCTGAGTCAGCAAAATCAATATGGAGGCAGGGGAGCATAAAATACCCCTGTTAGAGCTGGCACACAGACTTCAGCTCCGTGAGCTCTGAAATTCCTCACATGCTGGTCAGTAAAGGAGTAAGTATGTCATTTTCTGTCTGAAAGCAATTTCTCTCATGGTGATTGCACTACAATGCATGCAGTGTACTCACTTGTTCGTATAGCCAAAGGTGGCCATCAGGGATCTCCAAAACACCAGGTCTCTCCTTACTGCTTCCTTTCATTCCAAGGCTCTGGAAAAGGAAATGAAAACTGTGTCTGACCCCTGTTAATGTCCAGTTTCAGATCTGGGTATAGCATAGAAACGGGTAGTGGCTTTGCACTCACAAAGGCTATCTCAATAATCAAAGGCAGTGGACAAACATACATGCTAATGAACCAGTAGGCTTTTAACAAATTATTGAAGTCAGGTAAGTGTACTCAAAAGACTCTGTTAATGCACTTCGGAACATATTCCAGAGAACAGTAATACCATGCTCAATTTCTGCTCCCCTCTCCCTCCATGACACTTCACTTGTGGTATACCACAAAACACATTTCTGCCTTCCATTCTATTCAGAATAAACCATAAAAAGCAGCAGATTTCATAAGTCTGCAACACAGTTTTAAAGATTTTGATGTTATGGGGTCCTTGATTTAGCAAGCCCTACTGGCAAGATGCAGGCCACAGAAATTCAGCAGTTCTTAATACTGAGAGGATTTAACTAAATGTCTCTTGTAGGAAGTTGTTTAATATACTTAAGACAGAGTTGGTACTTAATAGGAAAAAAAAAATTCATTTTCCTCTCATCTACAAGTAAAAACTTACACAAGTTGAAAAGAAATTCCACCAAGGGATTAATCCAAATTTATAATAGCAGAAGGAGAACAGAATCTAAGAAGGGATCTGTGGGCAAGTTTTTATGCACCACAGTTGCCTTTAACAAATGTATGACTACCTTTGATCAGTAGCAGATACAACTGGGTTTTGTTTAGGTGGGCACGGGAAATCTCATAATCCATAATATGTTACTCTGCATTGGCATGGGATACATAGGATAGCATCCCATGGGATAACACCTGGTTACCACAGATCAGATGATGCAGAGTGACTTCAGAGTGGATTTTAGCACTGTGTTTCTTGTTTCTTTTATTTTTTTTTCTGTTAGTGTCAGTACCCAGTGAAGCCAAAAATTATCCTAAAATCTGGTCTTTTTTAGAATAGATCTGGGTTTAATAGAAAGTTGTCTTCAAGATACTTTAAAAATACCTTTATGTTTTATTTTTCCACTAGAAGGGTGAGAAAGAGATACACAGATGCCTTATATAATAACGTCTTGCTTTCATAAGATCCAAGTATGGTTTAGATAAAGGTGTGCTTTGTCTGCTACAAGTTTGAGGAAAGTTGCCAATGAAAAATTGAGGTGATATTCTGAGAATAGTATTTCATTCTAAGAGCTGTAGCTGGAGTTTGCAGAGTGACTATGTGAAGCACATACAGAAAAAAAGGATGATATACATACACATTTTATGAAAAATGTAACTTCTATTCTTCTACAATACATAAGAGTGCAATCAGGATTTCCAGTAACAGGTCATTCTCCTAAATCCCAAAGTCTAGTAACATCTTTAAATGAAAAGATTATATAAATCAACTCAGTTGCTGTGCTTTGGAAGGAAACTATATGGATTGCAGAGACAGGAAAAACAAGGGAAAAACTAAAATCTTTATTTATATCAACATACTTCTAGTCTGTTTTTTGTTTGTTTGCTCTGTTGGAGACAAACAAACAAACAAACCAAAAGAAAACTAGTTAGCATGTTCCTAAATGTAGTTAATAGCAGGGAGTGACCTTTCCATTATAGCATCTAAGGGCACCACAGTGATTAATTTTATCCTCCCTAGTGCCTTTGAAGATGAGATAAATGAGTTGTCCAAGGTCAAATAAAAGTCTGTGGTTAAACTGGGAAAAAAAGTCAGATTTTTTGGTGTCTAGACCTCTGCTTTATCTCTATAATAAACGTTGGTAGCAAGAGACAAGAAAAAAAAAAAAAAACTGTTCAGAGAACAGTTAGTTACTTTCAGAGAGAGAAAGCCAAGAGAATTGAGCAAATCATTTCTATACAAGATGTTTTTAAGGCTGGTTCCATGATCCAATTATTCCCTGATCTGGGAAAAAAAAAAAAAAAGATAATATTATACATAGTTTTCATTTTTAATATTTATTGAAAAATTAAGTCATTTCTGTACATTGATGAGCAATTCTTCACCATAGTTCTCTGGTTTACTACAGTGAAATGACTGATTGGCTACTTTGAGGAGAATGGAAGCTATCAGAGTATAAAATAAGCAGAAAAGGTTGAAAAAGTTTTTACTAAATTTCTGTGAACAAATCAGTATCTTGTGAGCAAGTCAATTTTTCTGAGTAATATTTATACTGCTTTTTGCTAACAAAAACTCATGGGCTATATGTGTCCATTTCTCTCATTTTGACTTTTATGTAGTTTCCATAACTCCAATACTAGTGAAAAATATAATGAAAATGGTCTTTTCCAGGAATTTAAAACAAACAAACAAACAAACAAACAATTAGCTAATAATAATAATAATAATAATAATAATGCCTAACTCTTCTAAACATGCAAATTATAGAATAAATTATTGTCCTTCATATATGTTTTACATTTTCTTATTTTTGGCAATAAAATTTTAAATTTTTAGGTCCTTGAAGAACTTCTTAAACAGCTATCATAATGCCTTTTTTTCCTTCTAGTTATTTTTGTTATTTAGTTATCTAATTATTTTCTAGTTATTTATATCCAGTGATTTTAATCCAAAGTCTAATCAGAAGTTAATCAAAATCAGTTCGTTGGCTTTGATGGAATTGACATCAGTCACCAAATCTTCATTTATTTTGAGGTATTACAGAATACATTTTACATGCAAGTAGTTCTATATTATGTATATAACTGCATGAGCAGGCATTCTCAAAGTAGTGTGAAACCTGCTAAAAGCACCCACAATTAAGCAGAAGGTAAGAGAGGTTTTTGGTAAAATGTTGCATGACTCTATTGCTGCTTCCTAAGAAAATTTTTCATGACAGCTGATATCAGCAAATGAATGAAGTACTCTCTCTTACCCACATATTTTGTTAAATTTATCTTGAAGATAAAAAACACATGTATCTCTGAGCTGAAAACAAACTAGCCAGGAGGCAGCACTGACTTAAAAGAAAGATGCGCAAAATACAAGCAATCATAACTCTTTCTGTTGCATTTGGATCTGCAATATCACAGATATTGCCTTCTAAGACATTTGAGTTATTAGGCAGTGAAGTAAGATGCACTTTCAAACTTTGCAACTAAAGTTCTTAGATAGAAGGCTTAATAATATTAATATGAGTGATTTGCATTGCAAACCTGATAAGAAACGTAATCCATATGATCTCATCATAGTAGGGCTTAGAAAGAGGTAGTTACCTCATTATTGCCCTAGTAATATTAGAATCCTATTACTTTGTATTCTTCTTGTTTATTGACATATGTGATTACAGTGTATAGGCCAAGTTTCTGTAATTTTGTATTTAGTCCTAGAAATATCTCTGTTGAATTTCGTCCTTGAGTTAATTCGGATTTAAGGTTTGAATTGACTAATAATCCATCCTATCAAATTATGTGTTTATCTTCTAAAAATTATAGGCAAGGCAAACTATATTTTGAATGTGTTAAATAAATTGAATTGTATCCTGAAAGAGAATCTAGGTTATCACTGCAGTCATGATTTGTGTAAGTCCATATAATTATGACTTGCTGTGTCAAGCTATGAGCTGTACAAGTGTAATATGAAGTGAACTGGTTCCCATTTAGCTGGTATTTCAAAAACTTTCAGACTTGTAAAAAATGAAGTATTTACTTTGCTGTTTTTTTTTTCTTCTGAAATATAAAAGCCATCAAAAAAATATTTTAGGAAAACTATCTGTTCTATGTCAGGGGGTTACTTTTTCTCCACTCTCCAGCCAGAAGAATTCCCATCAGTCAGAAAGGATGAGCTTATTTCAGTTTAATTGTTTACAACACTTGGTAATTGCTCGACTTCTTGACTGCTTTAAGCAAATATTCTCACTTGGATTGCACTCTCTCTTCATCCATCTTTTCATCACCAGAAACAATTGAGACTAATTATTGAACCAGACTTCTCTATTGTCTATCTTGACTTCAACTCTAATTACCCAAATGAGACATTATTTAGACACATCACGCTACATCATGCTACCCATTAAAATGAAGACTAAAATGGCACTTTTATACTTCCCTCTCTTCAAAAGGTATTTAAAAAAAGTCAAAAAACTGTAGGTATGCCAGGCCTAAAGCAGACCCTTTCTATGTTTCAGCCCATACATGTCACATCAGGTGTCATTTTTCGCAGCAAATGATTCAGGCCTGTTCCCAGTAGTTGTAGTCCTTCTGACAGCAACAGGTTGAGAGCTGTCATGAGCCCCAAACATCAAAAAAATGAGCAGAAAGTGTGCTCGAGTTCCCCTCAACCACATCAAAAATAGAAATAAATAAACGGGCAACTATGAAATTAGTGTGTTTTCATGCAAATTGCAGTGCAGATTTTCTGAGAATTTTAGCTCAGATTCTCTTTCTTGAATATTTTCACGAAAGTGGGTTTTGTTTCATGCTCAAGAAGTATGAGATTTATGTGGTTTCCACTTTCATTTATTTACTGTAAACATTTCATTCGCATCTATGTTCTTTATGATAGTCTCCATATATACTCTTGTTTTTACTTTTTCATATCTATATGTCCTTTCAGGAAATGCAATATGTCTTCTATCAGTCAGCCCTATTCCTTTAGTTTTATATTACTCATACTAATAGTGAGAGTAAAGGTTCATGAGACAATACACTGGCCCGCAAATCTTTTTCTTAAATCCAGATGTCAGCTATGTGTACCAGTGTTTCTGCAGTTGGAAAGAAATGCCTCAATAAAAAAGAGCATAGAAGACAGCACAGGCAAAGAAAGAAAAAAAAAAAAAAAGAAAGAAAGAAAAGAAAAAAAAGCCTAATTCTAGTCAAGATTTTTTTCTTTATTCTTGATGAATAATAATAATAATTCAGTACTTTACTTCAAAAAGTACTTCAAAACATCACCAAAGACCATGCATCACTAATTCCAGAAAATGTACTTAATGAACACAGATATAAGTAACATTTTCAATATAGCTTTCCAAAATAAATCAATTCTTGGGCACTGGAACAGGTTGTCCAGAGAAGTTGTGGATGCCCCATCCGTGGAAGTGTTTAAGGCCAGGGTAGACAGGGCTCTGGGCAACCTGGTCTAATGGAAGGTGTCCCTGTCCATGGCAGGGGTTTGGAAGTAGATGATCTTTAAGGTCCCTTCCAACCCAAACCATTCTATGATTCTATGAGGATAACTGCAGTCAAAAAAAAAAATAATAAAAAAAAAATCACAGCAGTTTGAAGGAAGGTTTCAGGACAGCAGATTATTGTACCTGATAGCCTTACTTCAGATTTTTCAATGGTTCCATTGTTCAACAATTTAATGATGTACTCCTATGGAACAGTGCTGTAAAATTTAATAAGGAAAAAAAAAATTGAGGTCCATAAAAATGTCAAAGTATACAAAAAAAAAAAAAAAAACAAAACAGAACTATAGTACTCAATGCAAAGCAAAATTCTTTCTAGTGTCAAAACTGTTACAATTATTCCAAATGTATACTGCTGGAAATCAATAGACCTTAACAGAGTAATTGCATTACAGAGAACAGAATTTGGCTGTCTTTGGATTTATTTTACTGCAAATTTTCTGCAACAGAGCAGTACTTTTTATGTATTTGGGATTATGTTATGTTTTGTTCTCCACAAGCCAGCCTAAGCACCTTAGGAGTTTTGGTGAGTTTCACCACTGTAATTACTCGGGTACTGAAATATCTTGCAAGAAGGCTGTCAAGCTTTAAGAAGTCAGTACAATATTCATGACATCTTTTTAACATGAAAGATTTCATGGTATCTATGCAGTGCAGTGTTCTACTTAGGCCAAATAATAAACCAGAAAATACCTTAATGTTAATGCAATGTTCTGTACTTTTGGTAATGCATTTTGGGATTGTTACACTTAATCATTTTCTCCAGAATCTTAATGCTGAGACAATAAACCTGTCAGGTGTCAAAAGTATGATTAGCACTTGAGAGAGCCACTTGAGAGAAACAGAAAGTATGATAAAGTATTCAAAAATAAATATCAACAGTACCTGGAAATATGTAAGAAAAATCTTTATTTATTTATTTGTTTATTTATTTTTATTATTTTTGTCTTGATGATTGAAATTGCTTTAGTTGTGCAAGAATTAATCAAGAACACTGGCACGGTGTTTAGGAATGTTGGAAGTCAGAACATCTTTTACTGTTCTGCTGTTTGGTCAGAAAATAATTGCCTCTGAATGTTCCAAACTGGTGCTATTTCATGCTACCCAGGTCACTTTCATGAACAAGTAATTCTGTAAAAAGAGCTAACCTTACCAAGAAACCTCTAGCTATATGTCCAATTACAAGTTAATATCCCTTTCCCATGCCTAGGAAACCTGATAAAAAAGATGGAGGGCAAGGACTGTAGATGGTCATATGAGTATTTCTGCAGTTTTTCTTTGATGGTCTTCTGCATATATATTTGTATGGTCACATACTACAGTTGTATGTGTGTGAGTGAGCTTACCTTGGTCTCATCTGAAATTACGCACCTATATTAGCCATATTAAAAATTTATTTGTTACCATCTAATGGAAGGCAAGGCCTATCCCTTTCCTCACAGCAATAACTTCTGCAAAGTCACACTCTACAGGTACAGTGTTGAGGTTGAAAGTCCTCATCGACTTTATCAATAATATCAAGGGCACAGAAAACACTTGCATAAATATAGACTGAGACAAACATTCCACTGAAAAGATGTGTTCTTTTTCTCCTGAAGTATTTTTCCATCTACCTTGAGCTCCATCTCCTGCTAGACAACGTCTGCCCCTGTAAGTGCAAGAGTTCTTTCCCTGCTTCTCTTTGGAATACCAAACATATTGCAACAATATTTAAATTCAGATTCATATAGATCAATCCTCAAACTGGCTAGAAAAAGTTATTCTGAGAGGCATTAGTAAGCAGGTTCAAGTTTTTAAACAAGGTACTAAGCAGGACTGAAAGTATTGTTTCAAAAGGATGAAAATTAAAAAATAAATGCATTTATGTTTCCTGTTTTCAGCATCTTCCTTAGGTTTTTGCCTCATGTCATATTAGTGTTGTGACTCGTTTCCTACACTGGATATAAAAGAAATAGAAGACATGATGGTTCACTTACGAAAAGAAACATATTGCCAACCTCAGCCTTCATAAGTTTTACTTTAATTTGAATTATATTTACATGGTTCATGACAAGTACAAACAGCTTATACAGTATAAGATCAAAGTTTCCACTGAACGTAAGACAGCTTCTGTTTGTAGAGGACCAGACCAAAAACTGGACATTTCCATGGCTCCAGTACTGTCAAAAAACTCCCTTATTTTGTCACAGAGTTTACACTGCAATGACACTATAAACACCTCTGACACTTGCACAGAACAAACCAGTCAACTTTTAAACTCTCAAACCTTTTACCATTAATAAACTTATTTAACTCAGTTATAACAAGGATTTCTGATTTCACAGTATTTTCATGTATTTATTGCTTCTACACTGGAATTTATCCCTCAGGTACATTAGCCTGAGTCTATTTTAAATCTAGGCAAAGCTTCCTCCGAAAACAAAAAATGTGTGTGCACATGGACTTAAACCCCATATCATGTGGACTAGAACGTGGCATGTGTCAAAGACCCCTGCAGAATTCAGCAAAGCTACACATTTTGGTACCTTCTGAGTAATTTGTGCAAATTTTCAAAAAAATCCAAAATGATTTACTACTCAGCAGGGGGGAAGGCAGAAAGGGGGCAACAATAACAACAACAACAAAACAACAAGGGGAAAAGTATTTGTCACCCAAAACAAAAAATAAGATCAGCCATGATATACTGGGAAAAACCTCTACAAAATCTTTGCTGTCAGGTCCTTTGATCAAAGTGACAGGCAAATACTCCCTGAAGTCCTGCTTCGTTATGGAATTCTAGAAGCTGCAGCGCAATCATGTGATCTTACATCATGCCCTGTATGTATAGATAACTCTTGTTGTATGGAAATCACTACTGTATTGTTTGTTTGTTTGTTTGTTTTTTCTGATTCCTTGTATCAATTATAAGCACCACCTCTGCAAATATGATTCTGCAGTTTAAATAACTTTTACTTTTAAATGTAATACCTTAGAAAGACATTTTAAAATATTTTAGTTAGTAATTTTAGGTAATTAGTTTTCACAGAGAACTAAGGAAACCTTTAAATTCAGTAGGTTATTCTCTAAGACTTCAGCGATGGACATCCTCCCTGCACATGAGGAAGGGGAATGATACCCTAGAACAGTCACACATGTTCACTAAGCAGATGAGAGAAGTAAAAACATTTTGATTACAAATGTAAGCAAGAGGATTTATGCAAGGGCCTGTACATATCTTGCAGTTATTATTGAAACAAACTCTATAGTATTAGTCTAGCTCTTAAAATGGTGAGGAGGAGCACATTTCTAAGGACAATAATCATTTATTTTCTTTAAGCTTTTTATTTTCTCTATTACAATCTGAGAAATAGCTCGGGGAGAAATATTCTTCATAGAGTATATCTTCTATATATCTATAGCTATTTTTCATATATACCAAAATGCATAAACTTGTTTTAGTTAAGAAAGAAAGGATGGATCTTTAGAGGGAAAGTAGCACATGACAATGGAAAATACGCCACGTTTGAAATCAGTCTCAATGCAATTTAGAAAAAAATACCATCACCACCTCAGGCAAATAACCATTAAAGACACAATAAGTATCTGAAACTAATTAAAAAAGAGGTCAGAGAAGTGATCAAATATAAATTTCCTTGGAAGGAAAACTGCTGCTGAGATATAAAGGCCTGTCTTTAAATGGGAACATTTTTTTAAAAATTCAGTTGTCACGGCTTTCATCTTTCTTTCCTTTCCCTAGCTTCAGTGCAGAGCATCCTTTCAAGAGATAATGGGGAGGCAAAGCCCAGCCCAGTACTCTCATATTAGCCAGCTCACCACCCTGCAGGCATCTATCCCAGCCTGGATGCCTCTATTGTTCTTGTCCTGGGGCAGGCTAACGTGCTTGCTCCGATGCAGGCAGCGCACGCAGCGGGCATTGCTCTCTGGTGACCCTCAGCTGGAGCATCCTTTATGGACGGGAGGGGACTTCCTCGCCTGGAAGGCCGTTGTGAAACGGACCTTTGTGAAGAGCTGTGTGAGCACTGAGGCAAGCACTGCCTTAGGGACTGGCACCACCACCAACCTCTGTCTCACACAGCCTTTCAAATTCTTTTCCTCCTCCAAACAGTATTGCCTCTGTCCTGCCTTCCTCTCCCCTGCTACTCTCTATGCCCCTCGTGCAGGCACTAATATCTTGCTGAAATAGTGACACCTTCTGTTTGTACCTCTGTCTGTCCAGATTAAGACTGGTAGTAGGGCATCAGCAGATGCATCAGTCCAGGAAGTCTTAATATCTCTCCTAAGGAGATGAGAGGGGAGATCCCTATAGCACGTCCAAGGGCAACAGCTGAGCAAAGAGGAGCGCTAACTTGTTGGAAGACTGCCATGCCATTGCAGTACTGCAGCATGTGCTGCAGGGATGACTCGCTAGGGCATCTTCAGCACGAGAGCTTCTGCCTACTCATCTGTAAAGGCTGTATGACGACAGTCACCTCCCTCACGGGATGATCATTACATGAAAGGTTACAAGGCACTCATAGTAAGGCCTCCCACACAGAATAGATAATACAGATGGGAACAGATTGGAATATACGTGCTAAGAATACTTTTTGCTCAAAAGAACAGACCTGAGGAGGGGTGAATAACTCAGGAAATTCCCTTCTGACTGCAGCTGGTATAGTTCCTCTATGCCAATATACTGTCTGGATAGTAGTACCACGTGGACCCTGACACTTCCAGGTAGCAGAATGGTTGGAGAACACAGAATGAGGGACAGAGCATTGTACAGGCAAACAGCAGAACAGTTTCTCCATGAGTGGCAAAGGGGAGGACAGAAGACAGAGAAGATGTTAGGGTACCACACAATTTCATGGAAAGCATGTGTCAAAGCCATTGGACTTCTGATTTGAAGCTGTGCACAAACTGCGCACACTGAGCCTATTTAAATACATGACATTTTTACAATTGCCCTCAGTCTCTTTCCTATTGTTTTACAATTAGTTCTTGTTTTCCTGTCTTTAATTAAACTGTAAGCTGCTTAGGGCACCATCATGAGTACTCCTATTTATACAATGTTTGGCACATGGACTTTGAGGCATTGCCAAACGTGGAGGGGAAAAAAAAAAANGCAAAGTATTATGAAGTAAGCTCCAACTTAGAAGTCTATTCTTCTAGACTATATAAACTTTGCGTATTCAGCTCTGGAAAAGTAAAAGCAGAGAAACTAGTGGAAAAACAATCAATAGAGAAGAAAATATAATAATGTATACACATGCCCAGAGAAATGGAAATATAAGCAGGCAAGAACAACCACATTAGAAAGCCCAGGCTTGGATCAGTAAGGCAGCACAATGTATGCAGGTGTCTTATAAAAGGAAGCCAAGTAATTACCATGCCTTAGAATAAAACAAAAATAAACAGTCCCTATGACTCTGTTTCCCTGGATTCTGCCAAGGAGCAGGTTGTCCTAGGGTTTAAGGAGCAGTATCTGCCCTTCAGCATATTTTGCATCTTCAGGAAGGGTAGAGAACCTAGATCACATATAGACCTTCACTTCCTGGAGAAGACACACATCTGAAATTGGCACAAAATTACACCAATGAGATCAGGATCAATCTTTTTTTTCATTTTCTATATTGTTGCTAGGCTTTTTCATCAAGGGCATGGTTCCACTGTAATCTGCTATATAGTGCTAATAAGAAGACATCTTATAGCAAGAAAAAAGACTTCCACATATTTTTCCTTGTCAGATTTTACTGAACTATCTGAATTTTATTGAACTATTTGAATTTAAGTAATGGTGAAAGAGACAAAAAAGCCCTTTTTCTAGCTGAACACTCATTGCAGACAAGACTCTAAACTACTCCTTCAAACTCTTCTTAATTTCTTATCACCTGGATGCTTTTGTTTACCTTTGGTTATACAAATCTTGGTTCCACTCCTGCCATATCCATATTTTGTTCTGTAGATCTGACCTCTGCACAGTCAGTATTTTTATCTTTTCATTGCTCTTGCAAGAAGAGCACGTGAGGGTACCTGAAAAAAATGGTGGTATCAGTAACTACACATGAAAGACCAAAAGATGAAATACATGTTGCTCAGGAAAAAAAAAAAAAGGTCCCAGCTAGGGCCCAAATAGGCTGTTGACACTGAAGGCTAAAGATGTTATGCAATCTTCCTTTCCCTAAAATAAAGATCTTTCATCTAGGCAAAAAAACAACACCTCAAAACACCACAAGCGCAAGTCTCAACATAGGCAGCTGTATGTGAACATTTTATACGTCTTAACTGCTTTGACTTGTTTTGGAATATGTTACTACCCTTTCCGCTGAGTGACCTCATCACTGAGCCTTAGCAACTGCTGCTGAGCTGACCGATGAACAGCACAGAGTCTGCAGGGTGAATCTAAGCATTTGACTAGGAGAGTAGAGAAAGATGACATGCTCCAGAAAAGCTTTTTCCTGGACCAGGAACGGACAGTTATGGCAAACAGATGGAGGGAATCAAATCCAAAACACAGTGTGTGACCTATCTCAGATATAGTCTCCTTCTTGCATTTCATTTTGGCAAAATTTGAGTATCGCTTATGCCAACAGAATGTTCCTGAGCTGCAGATCTTGTCAGCAGGCTCAAAGTTACAGCCCTTCTTCTATCAAGACTTAATGGACAAAATAGTTCAGCAGTAAATATTGACTTCAGAGAAGCATATGCAAAAAGTAACATAACACAAAACAAAACAAAACAAAACTGCTATTCCAGAGTCAAGGGAACCCATTTTTGCCTTTCAGCAATGTGACAGCCTTGTTTTCACATTGGCCAGACCAGGCAGCTGTCTCAAGGCTCTTAAAATTCACAGATGCAAAAGAAAATGAACTCTGAAAAGGGCTGTGCCTTGTTGTTAATCTCCCTAAATCAAAGATGGAAAGAGGACTCCATTTCTCTGTTTGACAACAGCATGACAATACCCCAAGTGAAAAATGGAAGAGTCAGTCCCTGCTAACTCTGCCAAGGACGCAGAGCCACGCAGAGATTTGCTAACAGAGATACAGGTCAGAAAGTCAGGAGCTGAGACTACCAGCACAGCGTCTGGTATCTGAAGGACCCAATCCCATGCTTCTGAGAAGTCTTGTTTATTTACTACCTGTTGTCTCGAAAGGAGTCATCAGCCTTTAACTGCCTTCTAAAAGTGAAAAATTAAAACTGGGGGAAAAAAACAGAAAGAGGGCAAAGAAGACCACAAACCAGCAAAATCTCAGACTGAAGTCGTCCTGTGTGGCCTGCCTTCTTTTGTGTAAGTCGGGAAGAGAAACCATCACACAGAAAAATGTCATTGATATTAATAGTTATGAGGAGAGTAACACAAAACATTCATAGTGAAGACATTTGAAATTTACAGTCACTGAGTGTGCCAGAAACTACTGCCCTTTTCATTCTGCTGTCACTGCTTCTCATGACAGCATCCCCCAACCTGTTTCAGAAAAAGTAAAGTGGGTTGCCTGAAGAAGAAGCTCTTTGCCAGCCCACCCTGTTTTCAATCAGCTTTGGGCACGATTACACTGACAGCTATGCCAGCAGCCCAGAAAGGACTGCAACATTTGAGGAGGAGGAGAAGTGATAGCAAGCAGCTTGAGGAAACCTCTTCAGCAAGGATGCACACTGATTCATAGCACATGTGATTGCAAGCAGAACCAACAACTTTTTCCTTTCCTGTTCCCTACTGCTGCACAGCTCTTTTGTTCTTATTGTTGGCTGTTCCTACCTGCATCAGGCCTGAATGCTTGTCTGCATCAGACATAGAGCAGGGACATGAAGAACTTTCTTGCTTTGCTCTGAAAGCAGCGCTCATCTCAAAATATATCAAATCTTGTCTGTCTGTGGTATTTACAGCTTTCTGCCATCTCCAGCCAGACACCCCTCTTAGTTCAGAGGGGTGTAGCCAATGTTGCAGACTTTTATCCCTGGCTTAGTTTTGGTTTTGTCCAATGTTTGTCTCATGTCAAATGTATTAACAGACAGCAAAATAGGAAGCAAACCCTACCTCTTCTCACATACTATTGCACTAGAGCACCTGTCCTCACAACAACTGTGTCCCTGGCTACTTTGGAGGGTTGTACCAGGTATAATCCCCAGGGCCTGGCTGGGGATTATCCCATCAGATGTGTGCTGTGAGTTCAAAGCCCTCCTCTGGGCTGAGGAGGTGAGTGCCACTAGACCTGCACACCTTCTGCCGCAGCAAGATGTGGTTGAACCATCACTAACGTGGGGGGCTACTTAAAGTGCCTGTTTCTGAATCATCGAAGAGTTTTGTCTGCCTTTCTCCTGCCTGTCTATTCAGGGAACTTCTGAGCCTGTGGAGGAGCCTTGGATTAGGTAAGGGGTGGTTTCTATTTATTTTAAATGACCCTTTGAGACTTCTGTCTGGTCTGCGTCCTTTCAGAAGTAGTGTGTTGCTTGAAAATGGAGTGGTCTCAGTCATTCTCAGAGACTTGGACATTAAGGTTCTCCTAAATCCTCCTCTAGTCACTGTAAATTGCTGTGAGCTTTTCTGTGCTGGGGTCTGCTTCTGACTATGTCTTTTTATACTGTGAGAACAATGGGATTCAGATGTTGGGGAGGGCCTTGAGGGACTACTGTAATACAAATAATACATTAGTATGACATGCCACTTGGAGTGTGAAAACCATGGTATAAATCCCAACAGCTGCATTCCTTTGCTGTTCTGGCAAATAAAACTCAGTTGCAAACACAGAAAGTGGATGCGTGTGCACCTGAAGCAAAATCATCTTTCAGCCTGAAAGAATTCTAGTGGAAACTGTTGCACCCTGTTTGCCAAGTCTCAGTTGTGATTGTGGTAAGCTGCCTTTCCCACATACCTCCCTCAGGCAACAAAAGAATCAGATGCCAGGATTTTTGCTAGCTTGGCATTACACAAAAGGCCTGTGGGGTGGGTACAATGGAATTTAGGCTGGGCAGGGAGGCAGGACGCAGCAGCATGAGTCTCCAGCAAACAATAGCAACAGCAGGATCAAAACAGCAGGCAGAAAGCATATGCACAATTACCAACAGAAAATATCTGGAGCTACAAGGGCATTACATCCTTAGCCTTGTCCCCAAGCAGGATCCCACTGTTGCTAATGTAACCCCTACTGAATTAGGCATGTATTTCACACA
Source organism: Anseranas semipalmata (assembly GCA_013399115.1). NCBI lineage: Eukaryota > Metazoa > Chordata > Aves > Anseriformes > Anseranatidae > Anseranas > Anseranas semipalmata. Next base: position 237,613 of record VXAA01007454.1, read on the forward strand.
GTACAATGCATATTACCCTAAAAAGAAGGTGAAAATCAGAGGGATTAACCTAAGGCAATAAATTCCAGCCAATTCCTTCAGGCTAACAGGGCATTAAACTAACCAATGTCCAGACTTCCATCACGTAACAGAGGCACAAGCATTAATACACAGAAACAGCAGAACAGAAATTCAGACCAGTTACCAACAACAGAACCTGGTACAAAAGAAAGCAGGGAAATATATACAATCATACTTGAATAATAAGTGCCTGAATGAGAAACACTGGAAAAAGGAGTTATTTCATTTGCACAGAAACCTGCTAACTTAATCTTCCCTTTTAGAGGGGGAGGACAAGGAGAGGATAAGAATGGTTTCTGCTCTCTGTCTTGATTGTACAGGACATAAACGTAAGGCAAGCTGGTTGAAAACAGATAATGTTGGAGGGGAAGCTTCCAGGAAAAAGAAGTCTTGAAAAAAGTTAATTTAAAAATATGAATCTCTTCATTTTTTCAGTGTAGAGGAGAAAAGCACCTCTGGATCTAAAGTTTCTGAAGTGCACCTGCTCAGTGTGAGAGGTGGTCCTCAGGTCTGGATTTTTGCCCCATCTTTATCATATTGGCATTGAGGGAGAGAGAAGGATCAAAATGAAAATATCGCGAGTAAAAATGGGACATTTAGTTTCTGCAAAACTGTGAATAATTTTGTTGGAAAAGAAATGAAAAGGGTAATGAAAGAAAGATAAAGGGTATATTGTACTGGAAGGGAAAACTCTCAATGATAACGTTCATCATAGCTCTAATGGTGAACCAGGAGTATCTTCATATGGTTATTACAATTTGCTTTAAACCATTTTACCAATTCTAACACAGTCAGGTAGCAGCATGCAGAAGCAACTGCATCACTGGTGATTTAGGTTGTGCTGGCGTTCAGCATTACAACACACACACACACACACACAAAAAAAAAAAACGACCAAGAAAATTTGTCTCATTTTTGTAACTAGCCAAAATATTTTGTTAAAATATTTTCTTCAGCATGATTCTTTGGGCCTGGGTTTTGTGCTACAGACAGAAATAAAAGGTTTTATTCAGCTGATAATTTTCCATAATTGGCATTGTTTTTAGAGTTTGACCTCTGCCTGCTGCATTCTCAGGCCATTTTCTAGTTGGCAATACATATGCTTCTGAAGTTAGAAAACAGCTAAAAACCCAACCTGAATAAATGGATCCTGTCCATACTGTGCAAATGACCATTAATTAGTCTTCAAGTACTACATGGAAGCTTGAAGTGGGAACTGAATGCAGAGGCCTTGCAAATAAAAAAGTCTTCAGTATATATGAAAAATAACACATACAGATACTTAAAAACATTTCCCACTCCTCACAGTAGAGCAGTTCAGGTCTGCCAGCATGGTACTTCCCAGCTTAACAAGTGTTAGACACAGAATAGCTTTCAGTCAACCCATGGACAAAAATTGTCAAGATCAGGGACCGAACATGCTATACATTTCAGAAACAGCTGCCGAGTTGGATTTCAGTTTTAGGTAGCCACTGAGGAGTTTTCCAAAACAGCTCATGCCACTTTTAAGCAAGAATACCTGGACAGAAATTGAAAGCAAGTTTTAATATCTTTTTGCAAATCCCACCTTTATGATTCCTACATGTTAGTTTCCCATTATGATCACAGGGACCAGGACCTGTAAGCAAAACAGCCATGACTTTCCATAGTTTTACCTGGTTTGCAAAGAGGTAAAGTACCCTATATAAAATCACGTGCAAACTCCTGACACGAATTAGACAGTGAATATCAGATTCCAGTTACAGAAGAGCAAACAAGAGTTAGGCCATCAGCGTTTATTCACTCATTTTTGAACATTTGGCTCTAATGCAAAACTATCTTGCAACAGGGTCTGGTACAAAAGCAAACGTGACATATGTAGCAGCAGCTTAGTGCAATGCTCTGCTGCCAAGACATGACCATCTGCCAGCAATGCTCTTTCCTATAAGCTGAACGGACACAGTAGCAGAGTAGCAGTTGTTGGTGACAACTCATATGCAATTCCGTAAGGTCTGCCTGGCACTGACTTTCTAGGACCACCTCCGAGGTTCATCTTGTCAAATAGCTTTTCATGTGCTTTAATGCCTGATGGCAAAATGAAAGCTAAGAAAATACAAACAACTAACCGAGGTAGCCAGGAATCTTAGTCTGAATCGTGGGGGTTTTGCTTGTAAGTTTTTGCTACAGAGTATTAAGAAAACAAACAACCCTGTTTCATTAACAGTTTCTTTGATATTCCAGATGTCAGCAATTAATTCTTCAAAATCTGCTGAAACGTTAGAAGTTCTGTCTGATGAAGTATTGGGGTCAGCGCTAACATGTTCCTACAGCCTCGAACAACAAGTGAAAAAAGCTCTCACTCAGATCCGATCTGCAGCGTGACTCATCGCTCCTTGACATTTCCCCAGCCGCTGGAAGCAAAAGCGACGCGCAGGCTCATTCTTCAAGAGAGAAACTCAGCACATTGCATTAGGAAGGCCGATGACCGGTTCTTTCTAGTGATTTTTTGCGCCGATACCGTGCTCTGGGTTATTCACATCAGCCGGCAGCCAGGGGTGGGTGGGAGAGCGGGAGCGGAGCTGCTCCGGGTTACAGAGTAAACAGAGGGTAAGCAGAGGCCTGACCACTCTGCCTCTCCGCCGGAGCCAGGCTGATTGCTGAAACCATTAGAGCAGCAGCCCTGGCAGCAGGCGGCTCTTCAGCCTCCAGGCCACCATAAAACAGGAGCTCCTTTTTTCCACAAGAAGAAAAGGCCAGTGTCTCTAAAGCAAGCACTTTACCACATGGTTCTTTCGGTGGAGAGAGAAAGCCTGACGCTGTAGCTCAGCAAGGGAGGGGCTGGAGAGGGGGGGCTGCTCTTATTCGGTGCTTGTGTACAGCCTTCTTATTTGTCAGGGAAACAAATACAGGCAACACAAACACGATATAGGCAACACAAACACATCAGACATGATTTATCAGTGCTATATAGTTGCTGTTCTAGGTTGTTTGTCACTGGTTTTCTGCACAGCTGTGACACCAAACCAGCTTAAGTACTCCACCGCATGAAGGTGCTACCTTTTCCAGCCCCAGATCTCAAGGCATTTCATACAGAAAAAGCAGACTCCAAGTAAGGGTGGGCTGTGTTTCTCCACCACACAGCACACTGGCACCCCCAGCCTTCACCAAAGCTTCGCTTCTTTCCTGTAACACATTCATTAATGTGCTGCTAACGATAAACATCAACTCCGTTTTAATTACAGGGAAAGTGAGGCAGGAAAAGCTGGGCTGGTCAGTGTAAAGATAGAGATGAACACAGCCATCATCTCTCAAGGTCTATTTTGGAGTGTGTTACGCTTCTTAGTGTGGCAGATCCATGTTGTAAGGCCTTACTGAAACATGCGGATACTTTGAGATATCTGAACAGTGACCTATTATTTTATATACTCCAATCATGTAATGATTACAACCAATATTTACACAGCTAACAGTCTACTCCATTTCTTTCTTTCTTTTTCTTTCTTTCTTTCTCTTTCTTTCTTTCTTTCTTTTTGTCACTTCAGGTGTAACTGGTAGGCTTTTAACTGAAAAAGAAAGGACATGGAATCTGTGTTTATCATCAGACAGTTGTTTCAGAATAATTCAAAAGAACTGGAATCCTTTTTCTCTATTTTCAGATTTTTGATATTTTCAGAATTATTTACTCTTTAAAACCTTAACTTCTCCATCCACAACATGTCTGATTATAGCAGAAGTGTTTTAATGTTACTATGGTTCTCAACCATATTTCCGCTGACATAACTGGAAATAGTGATATCGTAGCAGCAAACCACTTGAGCACTAAATGTCTGCCAGTGATTCCTACCTCCCCACACCCCTCAATGTTGCAAACTCTGCAATGTTGCAAATTGATTTAATAAAACTACATTTCTTTCTATCTAGAACAACATCTACCCACGTGCTCGCAAACTGCCTTCAGCAGCTTTAAACATGCAATCTGGGATCTGTGGCTCTAAAAGCACACACCACTGCTTGAAGTAAAGGTTTAGCTCCATTAGCTTAAGGAAGAAAACTTGTACCTCAATAAATGATCACATCCCAAAAGGCAAGTGATCATAAAGTGAGTTAGACTGATCTGGACTTGAGGTCTGGCTTCATATATTGTGTTTTGCTTTCCCATACTGTGACAGAGCTGATGTCAAGCAGAGAAGTTAGCTACATAAGCCTTTTCAGGGGCCATCACATGATGAACTGATGAAAGCTGTTGGAAGTTTAAGCCCTGGCTGTCCTCAGATTACAACGATCACCACCCTGAGTTACACGTCCCCATGGACATACGGAGCTTGGGTCAGAAAACGTTCCTACCAGAAGTGCAGCTATAGCTGGAGCATCTAGTGGGGATGCACACAACAGTTCAGCAGCTGAGGAACCACCCTTTCTACCACTCATTCATGTTTTAAATTACCAACAGCATTTACTTCTTTTCTGGCAGTTTAATTCTTATATTCCAAGGTGCTTTGAAAAAGCCAGTTTTCCTATCTATAATGAAGGCATGGTGATGGGAAGTGTTTTCTTAAAGTTCACTGACAGGGTTTACAGCAGAACCAGGAACCTGCTTTGGGTCTCCCATATAAATGATGAGTGCTTTAACTGCTATTACAAACTCTTACTGGATTTAACCAGCTCAATAACACATGGTCTGGCTCTCCTCTGCAGACACAGCTTAAAATATACACCAAAAGAAGCGATGGGGTTTTGAAATGGAGTTTGCAAAAGACTTATCGGGAAATATTTTGAAATTCAGATTTTCCTTCATACTCTTCAAAGAATTATGTTCAGTAACTTTACAGTGAAGCCAGACAGAGATTCGAGATGAAGCAGCCAAAGCAGAGACATTTGGATAACAATGTTTTCATCAGCATTTTGTACAGGTTTTGATAGATGTTATCTCCCCCGTGTCGGTTGATTGCTTGCTCCAACCCCTCCTACACATCTCTCAATTTCTTCATTCCTCCATACCCAGCAAAACGGTAAAATGAAATTACTGCTATCATTGTGCTCATACGTAATATTTCTTCTCCTTGCTTTCTGTCCCATCTATTTAAAATCATAATCTCTTCAAGACAGAGGCTGTCTGTTTTTCTGTGTTTGTAAATTATGTGACATATGATACCTAAACTGAAGACAGGCCCTCAGGCACTAACAGATGAACTTTGGCACTTCTTGATGTAGTGATTAATGCATCTACCTCACATTTCTGCCAGAGGTCACTGTCATCCTGGAGCAAAGGGAGATATGTGCTTGCTCTTCAGACATCTCACTTCACAGCTCGGGGTATTAATATGAACAGCTACAACTGTCTATACAAATTTCTGTGCCAAGCTGCGAATTGCTACAACTGAGGAAAAGCAATCAAACTGTTCATCCATCCGTATCTCGTAAATGATTTTCCTCAACTACAGATCCATATTTCTCAGAATAAAAATATTATTACAGTGTGAGCATGTTTAGCACTTCAGAAGAAGAATTTATGCAGAATAAGTTGTATAGCTCCTTAGGAAAGAAGTTTCCATCCTTCCGTTGGATCAGTTTTAACGGAGGTGCTGTAGAAACAGTAGAAATTTCTCTAAGGCTACAAGAGTTCTTGTGTTGTATCCTTAGTTCTACCCTGTCAAAGACCAGAATAATTTAGTAAGTCACAAACATTTAGAGAGATTTCTTTAGTGGCCTGAAGCACAGTTAGGCAAACTCAGCTCCTGTGAGTTTGCGAGAGCTGGATTTCTAATTGCCCCTATGATGTAAACACCTCTCACTCCAAAACAACAAATGAAAATTTTCACTTCCATTAAATAAGTAGGTTATATCACCTTTATTTATGTTCTCATGGAGTTTAACAGTTAAATATTTCACAGTAGATCAGGAATAAAACTTGGGGTGCTTTTTTGGCTTCTCAGGAACAGCAGGCAGCTCTCCCTTCCCTGGCTGCCACAGGCACTGGCCTGGCCCCTGTGTCCAGCTGGGACCAGGGCTGCCGGGCTTGCCTCTCACCCATGCATCTTCACCGTCTTGTGAACTGGCCAAGAGAAAGGCAGCCCTGGCTACCACTGTCCTCCATCACAGGTAGTTTCCAAAGTTTCTGTCCTTGTGTCTTCCCCTGAAATTATCCAGTCCAAGAAGAGGTGTTATTGGCCAAGGAGGCAAAAAGGCTACCCAGAGCACAAGCAGCAGAGAAGGATCATGCACTTGCATCCAGCATGCTTCCCTGAGCATGAGCTGTGGTGCCACTGCAAACTAGGGCATGGAGAGAAGCCCAGAGATGAATTTGGTCCACCAAGGGCTCTTGCTTTCTCCTCTCAGAGGCCCATTGTAAAAGAGGAAGTAGGACACAGAGAAAGAGATAGTCAGGGATCCAAGCAGCCCATAAAGATAAGTAATGTTCTCAATTCCCCCTTCATTCATTCCCAAAGGCATGGCAGCCAGACAGAGCTGCACTACTGACATATGAGTTAAAAGGAAATTAGTAAGGAAGTCCTGTGGCAACAATTAGAAAAGAAAAGGAGCTAAGGAAAAGCAAAACAAAACAAGAAAAAACTCTGTTTCTGTTCTATCCTTCCTATTGAGTTTACCAAGAATTATCCTCTGCTTCCTACCTGTCCCCCTTAGTAGGTAATGAACTCCGTAGCCTCAAATCAGCTGTGAAGGTAACTCAAACTCAAACCATATAGTTGTATCCTATTAGATCACTTTTATCCCCCAGCAGTATTTGCTGTATGCACTGCTCATTTTACTTCTTAGTTCAAGTCTATACACAGCTCCAGGCCTGAACCTTGTACACTCCTTCTCTTCCTATGAAACCAAAAGGGGTTTATAAGTTTTGCTGAGTAACAGTTCTTAGGTCTTGCCTGTGGGCTACAAGCTGAACAGCCCAGGGTTTTGCTACTGAAAAGGACTGATACAGAAAATCAGTCTGAAGACTTTCTATCATTTTGTTTGTTTGTTGCAGTGCAGGATATCCTTTTTTAAATTGTTCCCCCTATAAGTGTGTAAGGGTATAGACTATGTACATACGTTTCCAATGTGATTTAAGAACACTTGTTTTATCACTGAAATAATATGGTAGGGTAAGCTTATTTATTCCATATTTTTAATTTGTTTTGGGAGGCAAGGACTCATTTAATCAAACCAGAACTTTCTGCTTGCTTAATCTCCCTCTCTTTCTCCCTCAATATTTCCCAATCCACATTCCTCTGAAAGTGGAAAGGGCCCTAAGCAATGATATGTTTGAAGTTTACCTGGCAAGAAAGAAACTCTTGGACTGAAATGTGTGTCCACAGATAAGGTGGGAAATGAACAGTGTTATGTGTTACGAAATTTACAATTTTTACTACAGGACAGCTAGACTGCATTATTTCAAATATTGGCTGAACAGTATTTACTGATTGCTCTTAGATACAGCAAAAATATGTCATGGTTTGGAGTTGCTTTTTATTTGCTTTACGTCAGTGAAATCTTCTTCAACAAAAGAGTGTAGAAAAGCTTCCTCATTATAATAAAAAGTAGAAAGACTTGAAAAGCAAGGTATGAAAAGCTCTGAAACAAAGGCAGACTCAAAGAAAAAAGGGATTTTTGACTTTTTGTCAACAACTTAGTTTTGTTAACTTCCACCAAACCTGAAACCATATATGAAGTGGTTACTATATCAAAAATAATGGATTTAAATGTCCTTGGAGAAATTTATAGCTGAATTCCAAAGGTGGCAGATATATTTTGATCTGCTGTAACACTATAAAGTAGAGACAAGAAAAAGAGATATGACAATCATTTACAACTGGTATATTTACAACATTTACAACTCAAACATTTTCAAAACTGAATACATTATGAAAGTTTATAAAGAAGTTGAACAAATCTGAAGATTAATGAAAACTTCCAAACATGTTACATTTCTTTGTAAAAGACTACATAATAATGCCTCTTCTATCAGTGTCTAGGTTATCTTCCATTTATGGTTTCATCCTATCTAGGCAGTCCCTTCCTGTCCCGCTTTTTGGCTCAGGATACTCCACTCCCTTTTGTTTGACCAGTAGGAAGTTCACAGTTCCAACAGGAAGGCCCCACCTTCCCAAAAGAAATCAGATTTTTTTTATGACTCATTTTTTTTTATGGATAACCTTGATAATATGAAATACATTTGATTTTTGTTTTAAAGAGATTTAGCTGAATTTTGGCAATTACTCTTTTCTTCTCTTGAATTGTACGTACATGTAGTACAATTTCTCTTTCCTTCATTACATGAGTAATTTCCATTTTCAGTGTTTAGTAAAGAATGAAAAATTGTTTGATCTTCTTTCTCAGTCTTTTAATACAACATATATTTGAGGGAAATTCCAGTTTTTCATGCACCTAATAGTTGATGAACAGCTTGATATATGCTGGCTGAAAATCTGTGGGCATATGGAACTTCAGTCAGTTGCCTACATGTAGACATATAGATACAGAGCTTATACTTCTATAGGACATAAGTCAAACTTCTTTTTCAAAAGAAGTCATACTTCTTTTGACATAAGTCAAAAGTCTGCAGATAAAACACAGAAGCTACAGAAGCTATTTCAGCCCTTCCGGAGTAACATTTGAAGGCCAGGAGGAATACAGTACTGTATTTCAAAAAGATATGCAATGCCTATCATGAAGCAACTAAATTAAGCCTTTGTCCAAATTGACACACAGATAATGTGAACTGCAGCCTAGAATTGCTCAGTTTGATGAGTCCGCATGCCATTTCCATCACCTCAGGCTATAAAAATTTGTGATGTTTCCCGTTTGGTTTAAAAATTCACCCAGCAACAGAAATTAACATGATACAATTAAAAGTGTTTTAGTTATACCAAAAACATGGAAACTTCATAGTAGTCACATGCAATTTGGGAGCCCAAAGCCAGTCATGATTGTGTGTGGGAGAGAAAAAAAAAAAAAAAGATTTTCAACATAGAAGTAGCTTTATGCCAACTTCTGGAAGCCTTACATTCATTTTAGGGTTTTAATAGTAAAAGTGGATTATACCTAAGATCAACTCATGTCTGCTGCAGCATAAACGTTACTGTATTAAAAATTTAAATGGTTTGAGTCTCCATATGTTGTACACCAAGGCAACCTTTGACTGGGGAAAGAGTCTAAGTGGGCCACTGATTATCTCAAGGATTCTTCTTGGGTTCAGTTCTTGCTCCTCCATGCACCAGAAAAGACTCATGCCAGCTTTTTAGATGGTTCAGCCTTGCTTCTACTTGCTTTGGCTTGTCTTCTCAGTGGGACTGCTTGTCCTGCCAGAGAAATTCCAGCTTCAGCTCCTGAAGAAGGTGGCTGTCTCCCAAAAAGGCATGAAGCTCCGGCTTCTTGGTCTCACTAGAAATGGGGTTAAGATTTATGCCTGGGATTTCATAGGTTATGCAGCTTCCTGTCAATGCAGAGGGATTCTTTTCAATGGTTGTCTTGATGGTAAAGAGCACGTTGGCTGTGGACAACTTGGCACCAGCTCCAGAAGAAGGGCATGGCCTACTGCCCTGGGGCAGAGATAAAAAACACTTTTCTGTTCAATCTGGAGATTATTTTGGAATATCCTGCTTCAGTGGCCAGGGCAGTGGGTGAGACCTGGGGATTTTTTTGGCAGGAATTACCTGGCTCTTTTTTCCTCTCCTGCATTCCTCACAGAGGCAATAGGGAACAGTCAGGGCAGAGATGAAGGAGGAGAAAGGGACCCCTCTGCACTTTCTCTGGCTGGCAGAAGGGGCAGAAACCTTTATTTGTCTAAGTCACATATCTGTAGGTCTGCACTTGTCAACACTACAGGCTCCCCATATATCCTGACCAGCGATGAGTGAGAGAAGAAGACACAGATGCCCTTGTGAAGCTTCCTTGCCCATATTTGCTCTGGGCTGAAGGGAGAGGGAGATGCGGAAAGACTGTAGATGTGGCATGGCCATGAGGTCTGGGGTCGTCAGGAATGAGTATTTTCACTGGTGGGCCAAGAGAACTGAGTAGTTTGGTACTCTGCAATGCCTTGTGAGGTAAAGGTGCTGTTTGGTGTTGTGGCCTCAGGCAGGAGGTAGGACAGCCAGCCCAGCATCTGCAGAAGGCCAGGGAAGTCCCAGGCCAAAGCTGAGAATGGGCAGCTCCCAGGGCATTTTTGCTCTGATGGTCAAATTGCACCTACAAGCACTGAGGATGAAGCAGTGCGACCTGGACAGAGAAGTGTCCATTATCCTCAGCTGAGCTGGGACATGTTGGGTTTGCATATCTGGTGGCAAGGAGGATGTCCTTCAGCAAGCCACTGACACTGTATCCCAGCAGGCAGGACTCCAGCTTGCAGGTGGCAAGGCAAAGGGACTGAGTCCTGTGTAATAGTCTGATGTGAATGGACGTGTGGGTTCAGAGACAGCAGGAACAACCCAAATGCCGAGGAGATTGCTCTGGCACTCTCTCACACTCTGGCAGTGGTCGAGAGGAGTGGTGACAATAGCCTGCCTGGGAAGCATCACCAGACAGTTTATTTCCCTCCTGCACAGGCAATAGGGAGTGGCTCAGAAAAGGCTGTAATTGGAGAGAAGACAGAGGAGAGAGCTTCACAGCCTGTCCTCTGAGTTGAGAGAGATATTGTCAGCCCTGGATGTACTTATTTTAAGTTCACAGCTTTGCAGCAGAAGGGGACAAGTTAGGTCTGTGGCTGGGGAAAGAACAGGACAGCTGCAGCAGCTTCCTTACCCAGGCTGGCTCAGGAAAGGCCACCCGTGAAGCCTTGGTTAGCATGGGGGAGGCCAAAAACAGTGGGGTATTGCCAAGTGCATGGAGGGTCCATTGGCTGAGTGTGTGGCTGGGATTTGCATTGGTGACTGTAGTTTGAGGTGGCTTAGAGAGCTGAGGTGATCCTCAGAAACTGGTACATCTTGTGGGGTGCAGGGCTGGCTCAGAGGTCTGGACTCAGCAAGGTGTGGGAGTGATTTGGCATCCTCAGAAAGAAATCCACATAAATTCAGTATCAATACCTTGACCTCTGGATTAACTCCTAAGCATGAGATATCTACCAGGCAAAAAGACTAACAACATGTAGCATCTTTCTATCTTCAGTTATTCAGCTATAGCAGTTTGTCAATAATTATGAAAACTACTTCATTCACAGATTGGACTAAAGAACATCTGGAGGTCTCTTTCAACCTAAATTGTTCTATGTATCTATGTACCTATGGTCTTTATTTTCAGGTAACTTCAGTTCCAAAAAGCTATCCAGTTATATTGTGATGTCTGAGTGACATGTGAAAGTTAGATCTTTCACATTCTCTCAAAACATGGTTACAGTATACCAAGCTTGGCTTTACATCACCTCCTTACTACTCCTGGACCACTATTTATCCTTGCCTGGAAATGATGAGACAAACTCTACTTTCAAGGTATACAATGACATAAATTCATGGCATTTAGCCATATGTTTCTGCTGTTCATCCCTCAGTAATGAACCCCTTTTATTCAGGTTCTGTGTACTTGCCTGTCCTGTGCATAACACATCCACTGACATGCAATCTTAGTCATTATCCTGTTATCCTAAAAAGATCACACTGGAGCTGGAAGGAGAAAATCTCCATGCAGGAAACTAATCCTGTGACATTTTCAGTGTGACAAGAACCAGGACATGCTGTAATTCTAACCAGACAGTCTGTTATTGAAAGATTTGTGGTCCAATTTCTTGTCTAAAACTCCAGCTTTTAATAGGGACCAGAACTTTGGGGTGCTAATCTAAGCCAAATTAAACTTTGCATACTTTGAGGCTTAACTATCAGTACTATATTATGTACTTCAATATTGTGTAACTCTTTCACTACTTCCTGTTTGTCATGTAATTTTTTTTGTTGCTGTTTTTGATGAAAAACAACGCAAATGTTAAAAAATAAAAAATAAAAGTGATGAACACTAGACATCAGTTATACTTTAATACTTTTAAATTTATCTTTTTATTATTCTTATAAGGTCAGTTCAGAAGAAAAAATATATAAAAATCTTCTGCCTGAAATGTATGGAAGGAGAAAAAACTCATGTAGGGAATTCATGGGGAACAGGAGGCCATTGAAGAAGGAGAATAGTGCTGGTGTCTGAGAATAAAGACAACTGACTACCAGGGTAAATTTGCAGTGTCCTCTGGTAACTTTGGAGACATTTCTGTTAAAAAAAAAAAAACTATCACATTTTGGAATTAGAAGTTACGGTCAATAGGAAAACATTAATTTTGTTAAAGGCATGATTGACCAGTCGGTGTTCAGCATGTTGGAACAAGGTCACTTTAATAAGAATAAAAAAAAAAAAAAAAAAAAAAAAAAAAAAAGAAAAGAAAGAAAGAAAGAAAAGGAAATTTATGCCAGTCTGCCTGAAAAGTTGCCATTGATCTGCATACATTATGCAAACCAAAGTCTCAGTCTCTGTTTCCTAACTATCTCCATCTGGATCACTGAGTTCTGAAATATATAGCAAAGCTTTTCCCATTTGGATCATGATTTTGACCAGAGCATAGAGCATTATAAACCCCAGAATCTCTGGGCCAAGAGAGTTTGCATCTTGCAAGAGTCCCACGGATTATATTACTGAAGGTGTAAATCACAGACTGCTGTTTACCAAGAAATGCCATGGGTTACGATGACTAATACCAAATGTTTAGGAAATCAAAATGCTTTTGTGCATCCTCAATTCACATGTATAGCAGCATTGTTAGTGGAGTAGAATTCACATGTATAGCAGCATTGTTAGTGGAGTAGAATTTCCTCCTGAGAACAACTGAAAAGGTCCTTTTAACATGATCTCAGTGCTTGTAATTCTTACATTCACTGAACACAAAAAGCTAAAAGCAAACCTTATTCAGTTCTCCAGGCTGTTTGTTTTATTAAGATCCCACAGCATTGACAGCACCCTGAATACCTCCAAGCACCCAGGGTTGGCTTTCTGGGATCAGGGTTGAACTTAGAGAAAGTGCAGCATGTGGCCTTGAAATGGAGAGCCAGAAGCAGCCTCAGTGCAGGGCTGCCCCTTCTTCACCTGGGGTTTCTGGACCTGACCCTGTCCTTGCCTGGTAGGCTGCTCTCCTGGCTGGACTCAGGGCCTGCAGTAATGCCTTGCAATAGCTGGGCTGTGGCTGACCTCAGTCATCATCCCCATCCCATCCCATCCCATCCCATCCCATCCCATCCCATCCCATTCGACCATGGGGCTGGTCAGGGAGGGAGGGCACAGCTCTGCTGGCCCCTCTCCAGCCCTCAGTCTTTGACAACCACCTTTAACTAAGCATTTAACAGATAAGTTAAAAGGCATTGAATAAAGCAGTGTTGATTTAATCTCTCCTCTGAAAAGTGTCATCTCATACTGAGCAGCATTTAACACCAGCTCTAACCAGGACCCAAGGAAGGTAGATTGCAAAGCTGCATTCAGATGAGAAATCATGCTGAAGGTGCAAGACGATAGTTGTGATTAACGTTTTCCAGCCAAACACAAGTACAATGGTGGAATGTAAAAGAGGTTTATGAGAAGTACCAGGCTGGCCCTGCTGGAAGCTCCATTTTTCAGTTTTTCCACAGGCTCGGTAAAACATGGACAGCAGCAATAAAGCGGTGTTCTCACTACCCGCCCTACTGAAATGTGTGTTTTAAGCAACTGCTACATGGGGTGGAAAGTTTAGCTCTGTCTCAGTGCCCGTTCTATGTTTGGTCTTCTGGCTGAGATTGCTGAGGAGCGGGTTGTGTGAGGTTACTTTACATTGTATGGATTGGCACCACTAGCAGCTGGCATCTGACCACCAAGTCCTATCACATATACATGCATGCCCACAAGCCCCCCAGACAGACAGGTAGCAGGCAGTACTGACTTGCAATCACTACCAGCTTGGTCCAGATTTGATTAAATGGCTTGAACTCTATCCATTACAAATCCCTGTGTCACCCTGTTCTGCAGTAAAAAAAAATTTCCAAGACGGAGATCCTTTTTGCTTGTCCATCTGTTGAAGACTTGGACCTATGGATGAAAAATTAAACAAATAGAATATTTTATGTGTCACAATGTTCATTTAACCCATGCACACTACATAATTCATTTCATGTTGCCTCCTCCCCAGGTTTCAAGGAATTCCAAACTGAATGTATCTGCTCTTCAACATACATCTGAACATTCAACTTTACAGTTCAATTCCTCTTCATGCACATAAGAACCCTCTTAACAGAGCTAAACATCTTTTTGACATCAATTTTCACATTTTTATGACATAAACACCCCAATTTTAAATGCCACTATATTTGTCTTAATACAACAGGCCACTGAATCATATGTGTAATAATTTCCAAGAAACACAATAGGCTTGTTTTTGTAAACTGAGAGGCATAAGACAGATATAGTACTAGCAGAAACAACAAAACTTCCTGTTTAAGAAAATTGTGATACAGACGTAAATAATCACAAAGCAAGATTTTATATTTACATCATATGCTCTCATTTCTTATAATCACTTTAAAGAGGCCACAACCTTTTTTATCTATTCATTGTCTGTTTGACACCTAAGTCACAAGATCCACAGTTAATACGAACTGACCTCTCTTCTCACTAATTTCAGACAAGCTAGTACTTCAGGAAAGTGCTACCTACTGTATATGCAATTCTTATAAAAACATCTCTTTTAATTTTCTTGCTGTTTGAGGATCTAAGACATATGTGTGCTCGGAACAACACTGACATTAATAAAAAGGTCAAAAAAAAGTGCTTATAATGGGCCAACAAAGCTGGGATCAGAGCCAGACTTTTATGGGCTAGCTTTGGCATTGAAGTAGACTTTCCACTCTCCTGAAAGCCAGATGTACTTGGTTGCTCTCCTCATCACTACAATCAGAATTCTTTGATGATTCTGAAGCTAGAAAATTACTATTTAACCAGTTGTTCAGTTCCTCCTTTACATCTATCCCAGGAACTGGAGAATGGTCCTTTTCTGCCCTTAGCTTTATTTCAGATCTGCATAGGCACCCATGTCTTCTAGCTCTGGAAGATGAATAAAGCAAGGGACAACTGCACACAAAGGCCTCCAACCTCTGAACAAGAGCAGATGAGAAAATAACTGTAGCAACCATGACTGATTTGGTACTCTAAAAGAGGCTGCTGGGGCAAGTCAAGTCTAGGATAGGAAGAGACCCAAATGCTGAGTAGTCAGTGGAAGCAGCAAATTGACCACAATATTAATGGAAATACTGCTGCATTAATTCTTTCTCTGTGGTTTTGACATTTTCTTGAACAAAGCCTAGCATTATTCTTTCTACATATTTCTTACTCCGTTGCTAATGTATTGATTTTAATGGAAGGCTACCTATAGAATAAGGTGTTACTCAGATTAGGTAACAACATTCAATCTCTTTGTGAGGAGTTAAACCTGAACTGAGCAACAATGAGAGAGTGAGGTGAATAACATGATGTCCCGAAAAAGACAAAGATTAAAACTTCAGCTCCCAGTGCCAAGATTCAGGGCCATACTAATGAAGTAGTTTGTTCCCTGCAGATAGTTCTGATAATAAAATCTAAATGAATACTTTCGGGTCCTCTTATACTCCACATAAATTCACACTCATGTTGTCATTGGAATACCTTCTCCCTTCCTGAGAGATTTTCCAGGAGAAAGCAATGTGGTCCATAATTCAGCTTTTAAAGGACCAAACTACTGTATGCATAAAATAGCTGGAGCTTTGTCAATTCCATCTTCACAGCTTGCTCTCCAGAGCTGAGCTGGCAACAGAATTGGAAGGAGGTGTCAGAGGCATTTGCTGCCTTTGGGACAAAAACAGTGATTCTAAGAACGTGGGTTTCTTCTGGGTTTTCTGTCTTCTTGAGACACAAGAAAACTGTAATCATTCCACTTTTGGGCTCTGCTAGTCACAGAAATGTAGACATTATAGATAAAGGTAATACCTACAAATAATGTGAAAAAGGCATATACTTTACCTACACCTATCCATCAGATACCAGAACTATAGTGAAAAAATACCCATTCATTGTAGTGTTTTTGTTTTGTTTTGTTTCATTTTATTTTCCTGTGAATTGTAGAATTTCTCAATGTTTATATATAAAAAAAAAAAAAAGCCAAGTTTAAGTTTCCTTCACACGAGTTTAAAACTTAAGCTACTATACTATATTGTTGTCAGTGGAGCTGTATAGTGTGACTAGTTTAAAAAGTGGTCAGTCTGCTTTAGAGATTATTTTAAATGAAGTTTCATTATTTTGGGATATTACACTTAAGTCTAACTGAAGGTGGAAAAGCTGTTTAATGCAAGTACTTTTAAAAAAATTCTCTTTTTCCAAAAATGAAATATTACCACTATCCTAATAATACCACTCAGCCTTGCTGAATTTTGCCAGCGTGAATATTTCCATCAACTTCAATACTGTTTCTTGCAGCCTTATGCAGCTTTGGGCCATAGGGAACTTTCCTTTTATTTTTTAGAAATGGGATGTATCTTGGAAAACACTTGGGGAACTTTTAGGATAAAGAAGAATACACTTTCTCTAGAATTTGGATTTGAACCACCCAGAGAGAAGACTGAGAATTTCATTATGAGCTTTGATGAACTCAGGGCTTTTAGACTTTTCCTTGGAGCCCTAATATCAAGTTAATTAGAGCCTGATATTTTCCCAACAATCTCAAGTCTCGAAGCTCCCAGTCTGAAGCTCCAAACCTCCTATCTCAGCTTGACTTCTGGGGCTTCTAGGCTCTGTTCTTTCTGTCATACAGACTGATGAAGAGCTGGAAGCCACCAAACTTTGTCTTATACCAAACAAAATGTTTCTGTTTCTGAAAAATTTTTCTCCAGAAAATTTTTCTCCAGATTTATCTGCTTGAAAGATTACACCCATTATTCTGAGACAGAATGAATACCTTTTTTTTCAGCATGTCAAATTTCCCAAAGAGCATTTCCAACAAGTAAAGTACCATATCTGTTAATCCCTTTACTGTCAGCAACTAGCTGTTAAGCTGATCAAGGAAAAAAAAATATCAAAATCTTCCTCAAATCTTCCTCATAAACTAACTTCCAGGGAAAAGAGAGGATCCACAACTTAATCCATATTATATAGCTCCACTCTTGAAAAGCTAAATTCAGTGTGCATTTAGGTCTAGACTAACAGATTTCAGAGATGAAACCCCTATTAAAAAAAAAATAAAAATCAAGAAACTTTTGATTTTCAAGTTCACAGAACAGATCTCCATTGGGATTCATGCTATATTTAGGATATGACTCCTTAAAGCTGCCAAAAACAAAGACAATTTCATTCCATTACAATCGTGTGATGAGGAGCCTAAAATCAGTCTCACTGTCAGTGATTCTGTACATACAACCTATAAAACCTAGAAAGATAAAGTTTATGATGGAAATGCTGGCAGAACAGTATTTTAGCATAACTACTTATTTTTCTACTATTTGGCAGATTCATGAAAATCACTGTTATTACAATTTTCTGAACTCAAACATACTCTTCAAATGTCACCTTGTAGTTTTCTGCTTAGCAGTTTTTTTTTTTTTTTTTTTTGTGTTAAATAAATTTTTTTTTTTTTTACTTTCTTCCA
>VXAA01007454.1:255286-277936 GCA_013399115.1 Anseranas semipalmata
TTTTTTTTTTTTGTTTTTTTGTTTTTACTGGATAAAGAGATATCACTTTAATGATAACAACTATTTCTATGTTTTAAACTCATGTACTTATACTTGAAGTTTAGATAGCACTGATACAAACTGTTGGAATCATATTTACAGACCAGGGTTCTTTTCTGCAAAACACAAACCTACTAGTAAAATGGGTCCCTATGCATTTATTTCTATGAATTATCAGTGAATACATTACTGAATGTATGAATTCATGGTATATTAATAATTGCAGAAATACCACATCGTTAAAACCTTGTTGAAAGCTCTTGTTTTCGTGATAATATGTACTGGAGAAAGGGGCTGAAAATGGTTACTCTGAAAAGCTCAGTTACCATTATGTCTGATCTCAGGCAAGAGGCTGGGAAAGATCTGTTTCTTCTATTTAGCTGATTACATCCAAGTATGTTCACCAAAATACATATTGATAATAGAATACAAGGTCCAGTGCAATACTGAAGCTTACCATTGAATCACTAAAGGCTAGAGGAGCTCTGAATCAAGGAACTATCTGGTCACTAGCCAGTCCAGCCCAGGAATTTAGACTAACCAAGAGAGAAAAAAAACAAAAAAGTGCTTATTTTCATGATATTAAATTAGTTTCGAAGTCTAAATACATTGTGAGACTTCAAAGAGGAGAGAGGCTTCGAGCAGTATCACATTCCCCCCAGAAAAGGCAGCTATCAGAGATTTGCCGTGGATGATCTAATGGACAGATTTTTTGACACAGCCCTATGAGTGTTTGTTGTAAACAATTGCAATTTTCTTGGCTGAGGCATTATGAGCAATTGCTCTTTTTCCATTTGACTTGTTTTTACTCCAGCATTATTTTAAGCCATCTACAATAGGTAGGAATAAGGTGTTATATATCTTGGACATAAGGAAAAAAAAATTCCCAGTGAGGTTGCCCATAGATGCTGTGGAGACACCTTGGAGGTTTTCAAGACCTGACTGGAGAAAGCCCTGAACAGTTTGTCTGCCATCTGATCCCAGGGCTGGCCCTTATTTGGGCAGGAGGTTGGACTAGAGACCTCCTTGGAGTCCTTCCCACCTGAGTAACACTGCGATTCTCTTGCTTATCCAGGGATGCTGTGAAACTATAAAATGGAGTTTGCCCTTGCTGTCCAGTACTCCTTCCACTGTCTCCTAAGGGTAATGGCACGGTTCCAATTTCAGCTACACATACATGAAGAGTTTACACTTCACGCTTCAGGAAGAACATACTTTACAGGATATAGCAATAACTAGGCAATCTCTTCTAACATGTGGTAAGTAACTGGATATCATATCTGAGCCTTGTAAGTCACAGGTAGTATTTCATAGCTCAACTAACACATAAAAGCTACTGCTAAACACCTGCACATTAAGGAAGTCCACCTACTTATGATCCGTCCTGAAATGGGGTTCCTTTCAGGGTAGGTACTGTTAGATGTGTGACTACAGTAGGAGTAAACACATGAAACTGAATAAGGTGAAGCTATCTTTTGAAAATAAACTGTAAAGGAAGTTGGAGAAGATGTTTTCTGTTACAAAACTTCTAGTCGCCCCCCCACACCACCACCTTCTTTTTAAACAGAAGACATTTTTGATATGTTGATCCTTATTTAGCACACATTTTATTCAATCATATCAACCAACTTGAAGGTTAAAACAATCCTGAGCTTTGACTTCATTCTACTGGATTGTGCATTGCCTGTCTGGGAGATTTTAATGCATAATGCAACCCCTGGTTTAAGAACTGTGGAAAGTTAGCTGTGTCCTCTATTCTTCCAAATGACTAGTGTTCTTAATGAGAAGCTGGTCCAAGCTTTTTACCTTTCAGCACATGCCAATTTGAAAAATCTGCAAAATCTTCCTCAAAGCCACTAGAGATAAATATTCAGGGAAAGCAAGCTAACTGAGCTTACTAGACTATAAGAAAGCATTGTTATGGAGCTTCTTTATATCCTGTAAAAGATGTCTTGATTTTGAATGAAGAGGTTGGCTGGACATCTTCAGAAGCAAGTAAGAGTCTAGTTAAACTAAAACACAGTTTCTCCATCTTTTGACTGGTTGTATATCTACACAAGGTTTTTTCTCAGGCTGTTCCCTTCAAAATGGTCTACTGAATGAACCAACAAATACCAGCCAAACAAGTATGTGAGGATGTTGACTTATCTAGGCTGTGAAAAGGGAGATACCTGGACACAGGGATACAATATCCTGTAATACTTAATGATTAAATTAACTTAAGGAGAACAAAACAGATCCACTCAGAGCATGAATAAATCCTGCATATGTCAAAACAGTCCAGTTAACACAGACAGCATTATCAGAGACACAAACAGAAAGTAAAAATAAGCCTTCACAAAGTTTGCTTTTGCAAAATAAAATGTAATTGTCTTTCATTTTGACATCAGAGAATAAATCGTAATTTAAAATAATCACATTCTATTTTGACTTCCTTAGTAAAATCAGGGATTGTCCCAATGTGCATATCCTACTTCTATAAGGATTTTTTTTTCTCTTGTAGCTATAAAAAGAATTATTTCTACATTTTAGATAAAATTCCTGTTCTCAAAGTTGACAGGTTGAAGGAGTTGAACATCAAAAGAAAATAAAGATGTTTTATTTCTGACTTATTCCAGTCAGTTTCCTTGTTTGAAGACCAAAGCTTTCCGGGGCTTTCAGTATGGCTATCACTGGTCTGATAGCCATAGTCAATCACAAAGCAAAAAAACTTAGAAAGAGGAGCTAATGTATTAAAAAGGTAAAGATACATGCAAATAGGAAAAGAAGGTCTATAAATGCAAACTTTGTGATTCAAAAAGAAAAAAAAAAAGAAAAAAGAAAAAAGAAACAATACTAATTAACATGGAAGTATGCAGAAGATGTTCCCAGAATCCTTTACATAAGCTGTTTTGGTATCTCCTTTAAAGAAAACCTGCTTTTCTTACGGAAAGGTATCAGAGTGTTTTTGTGGTTGGCAGCTGCCTGCTTTGTCTGGATTTCTACCCTTTCAGGAACCTTGGAAGAAATAAAGTACTGTGTGCTGGAGGCAATTGTTGCCTGTGTCCAGTGAGGTGAGTGGGAGATTTGATTGTGAGGCAGCAGCTCTAAAATTCCTCAGAATTCCTGCTTCTACTAATCCCAAACAAATCATAAGTTTGGCAGAAGGACTGGAATGTGAATGAAATAATTTGGAGACAGGAATTTCTTCCAGCAAATGTGAAATATTTCAGTATTTCCCAAGAAAGAGATCTCCCACCAAAGGGAAGTCTATACCGAGCAAGAGAACTCTGAGTGCTTCACATGATATCTTGCTTGAAATGAGTCACGCAGAAAACAGCATTTGCTACAGAAATTTTATGTGACGTTTGATATTACAACAGAAAGCTGCATCTTGTGATGCTCCTCCCATCAGGCAGGCTGAAAAGCAGAGGTAAAATCATTCTCCACTGACGTCAATGGGAGTCCTGCCACTGTCTGAGACCAGGGCCAGGAGTTCACTCCAGGATTTTTTCTCAGGTGATTTATCATAATTTTTTTATTTGACAACTTCACAGTTAAGAACCCACTTTGTATTTTACATATTGCATTAGAATATATTTCTGTTGTTTATGAATGTTTTTCTAGTAGCTGAAATGTATGTCACAGCGAGATTCAAAACATAAAGTTGGGTGTTGAAATCATGCTACTGTGTGCTCTCTAGTGTGTTATTTACCCTTCTAATTGTGGTTGCTTCTATTTGTATTAGAGGGTGTCCTGTGGATTTGCTGCAGATTTGGCTCTTCATTTTGTGGTTCCTGGTCATCACCGACTTTTGAGTAAGAAATCCTCCCATTCACAGAGAGGTACTTTTTGGAGCCAAGGAAAATGTTACTTCTGTTTGTTGAATCGTAATGATATAGTTCAATTTCTATTTCTGAGAGCATAGACTCTACTAGCCATAGTAAGGTACCAACAGTAACAAGGTTAGTATGGGCTTCTAGATGTCCTGCCTAAATGTCAATAAACAAAAATACTCTCTCTGTTTACTCAGTATACAAATAACTCAATTCTCTGCAGAAAGAATCAAATTACTGATAAAATAGTTTGAGATCATTTCACACAAATGCATCCTTTTTTCTTTGTCATACCACGTTAGTGCTTATTAATATGTAGACAGTTCATTGCACTAAGGTATTTCATAAATATTTCAAAGTAAATGAATGAGTGTTCCAGTAGAGTCTTCACCTTATGGGCTATCAAACTGACTATGATTTAGTGAAAAAATGCAATACAGGAATACACTTGTTTCAGTGATGTGCTATAGTTCTTGGATTTCAAAAGTTCTCTTTTTATTCAAATTTTGCTTTTAACTGAAATCAGAAGAATTGCGCACACAAATTCAAGGTGAATGGAGCTGAACGGAAAGTCCTCCTAGAATACCTATATTCATCTTTTTCCCCTTAATAGGGTAAAAATGTAGCACTTGGGATACAGCCTGCATACATAATAGGCAAATTCAAATTACAATCAGGTTATTTTTAGAAACTATTAATTTGTAAATTAAAAAAGTGGTATTCCAGCCTGATTGGTGAAAAAGGGAAATAAAGCAGACTGAGCATTACTTAGTCTATAACCTTTCTTTCCATCCAGAAACTGAAGAGCTAGGAAATGCTAGCAGAATATGAAAAACATGTCTTGTTCTGTTGAGTTAGCATTGGCTTCACACCAGTGTTTTGCATAAACCAAGGCCAGTTGTCATTATTTCTTGGCTTAAGGCAATTTTGTCAGCCCAGCTCAACTGGGCTGAAGGACAAAACTCTTTCTGAACACTGGTATCTCTATGTATACATTAATATCTTTACATATACATTAATATCTTTACATATATATGTATATAGAAGAACTGATATCTATATTTTATATTCAGTTCAATATCCAAGAACCGGTCACTGAAGCTTCATATATGAAAGGCGAATAGAACACAAAGAGATTTCTTGTACTTCTAGCAAAGTTCAATTTACCAATCTAATGAAAGATGTTTCATGTAATCCTGCACTGAGATAAATGTTAAATTTTAATGATCTTAAATTATTTACCAATGGTTAGGAGAGATTCTGCTAAAGAAACTAAATTTTTTTAATAATGTAACAAAGCATTTATTCTGTTATGTTAATGAGTTAAAAACTTTCCAGCAGTCTAAGAAAATCTTAATGAGGAACTTTAAAGCCAGTTAAATAACTTATGAAGTATCATGTTGCTATGATCTTTCATTTCTGGATACAATTGGGAAAGGGATACCAACAGTACTGTAAAAAAGGTTATTCTTGTGATTTTAAAAGGCCTAAAGGTAGCATAATTAACTTAAAAGAAGAAGCATTTAAAAAGATTCTAATCAGTTGCCAGTGCTTGCATGCTTAATTGCAGCTAGCATATGCTAACACTTCATCAACTATAATTCAACAGCTTGATACAAAGCCCAATTAGTTAATGAAACAAATGCTGGGGTTATTTTAGTGGATAAAGCATGTGGAATTTTATAATATATTTCTACCTGCATCTGGCTTCCCAGAGGTATTTTTAAAGTGACATAAAAGCATTCTGCTGTTTATGCAGATACAGTCACATTTTGTGAAGACAGGACATCATAAATACAAATTAATGCTTTTATGAATACTACAGTCAGCTAGGAGTTGCTAGTGTAAAGCTACCAAAGAAAACTGTTGGACTTCAAGACATGAATTAAGACTGTGCATCAGGAAGACAGTATCTTGCTGTTCTTCACACTGCCAATGTTGAGTCCTTTCCACAATAAGGTATTGAACAGCAAAAACAGCCATTAGGACAGATGTTAGGATATTAGGATATATGTGTTGCTGAGATGGTTGGAAAATATACCATATACAGCAAAAAAGATAGTAGGGTTCAGTATGGAGGTGATATTATTTTCATTCCATAAACAGGTTTCTGAAATGCATGGTATTAATCACAAACAAGGTCAGGCAATATTTTGAGATTTTGCAATTGTTGCCATATGATAATATGGCATATATATGTGGATAATAGGCTTCCGTTCTTTTATGGCCGCTCATACATGATGCATGAACATACTTGCCAAGTGCACTTGATTTATAAGAATACAAAATGGATGGATTAGATGAGTCAGTATTGGATTTCCAGATCTGAATCAATATCAATTTACTAATTGATAATTACTAATTTACTAATTATCAATTTACTAATAGATTAGTAAATGAGCGCAACTCAAACATCATTTTTTCATTTCTGCTTTGGATTTGACACAACAAAGTGAAGACTATCTTGTGATTCCCAGTCAAAAACAAACATAGAACTTCATCCCAGTTCATGGTACAATGACCAAAACTTAACATGAATCTAAACTCACAACAATACAGAAAAAAGACAGCAGTGCAAAAGAGCAATTATTAAAATCTTAACTCCAGGAGACTCACCTAATATGGAGATTTGAACGTCAGTTTTTTCTTAGCTATCTGTATTTCTTTTTCCCATTAAAAACTAACATAGTCCACTTGTATTCTAAATAAAAGATTTTCAAAAATAGCTCCAAAAATTATTTAAAACTACATGAAGGTTATTCTGCAGCATCATGTATCTTTAACAGCACACTCAGCAAAGAGATGTTTTACTTATTTTTTGTGAAATCTGGCATTTTTTTGGTGCAAATAAAATTGGAAAATGATAGTTGGGCTGGGCAAACTGGAATTATGATTAAAATGGCACAAATTGATAGTTGATATCAAAAATAATTTTCCAAAATAGAATTTAAGGTCAGTCATTATATTACTGATTTTTTTCTTCCTTCCCTCTTCCGCTGGGTTGCTTTTAAAATGAAGCTTAATACATTGACAAGGTGTATGTAATATATGCGGTAAATAATTATGAGGTGAATTCAACTGTTAAGTTTCCATCTTTGACAAAATATTGTACACTGCCATCTCCATACCGACTTGGATCTAGTCCTCAAAATGTCCTTGGCTCGAGAATGGCTTACAATAAAGTCTTGAGCCAAAGCAGGCATTTTCTTGGCATCAGGTAGGACCGCCTCTGCCCATCCCAGAGAAAGTATTGCAATAAACAGGGTTCAGTTCAACATTTATTTGTAATTTTACACAGTAAAAATATTAACTATTTACTCGATCCTTTGTAAAAACAAAAGAAAATGTTAGGGTCTGATAGAAGAGCTATAGAGGCCAGTGTGAGGGGGTGGTTTAGAGAAGGACAGGTTGCGGGTGAGAGGAAGCAGCGACTGTGACTTCTGCTTAAAATACTGAGATAATTCTGTTGTGCTGATACATAAATGTTGATAATTTCTGTCCTTTAATCAGAGACCAAAAAGCAAACAAACAAAAAAAGAGAACTTGAATTCTGTCAAAATAAAGATGTGTTATTCCTCTAGCTTAATTTAGGCACACAGCCCTGCGCTAAGTAATGCCACAAATGTTTTCTGCCAGTTTCCAAGAATACACAGAGGCTTGAGCTTCCTCAGTGTGTTCATTTCTTGTTGAGATAGAAATAAGCATGTTGCCTTTTGTCTTATCAGGGAGTTTCAGGCAATTAGTTTTTATCTAGGCCTTCATTTAAAATGAAGACAAAAAAAAAAAAAAAAGGACCATCTTGGTCAAAAAGCTTGATTACTTTAAAAATGTGGAGGAATACTGGTGTTTCTACACTCACACACAATGACTAAGGCACAGGATCAGTTTATAAACAGCAATATTCTATATATGTTTCCTATTATAAAAATCTTTAGACAGTCCAGAAACCTTTTTTTTTTTTTTTTTTTTCAGGAAAAAATAAATGGAAGGCAAGAAACAAAGACAAAAATGTAACACTTTGAAGTGAACTCAGCTTGGACTATTTCTGTACTATTACATCACTGCTGGGAAACTACTGTACTGTGGTCATTTACTGGAAAACTAAATGCATAGAATATGGAAGACATAAAAATTTAATAAACTGAAGGTAAAAGCAGTGAACTATTCTAAAGTCAAGTTCTGAAGCATTTCAATTAAACTCAACTAATTTATATAAAGAAACCACAAGTGGTCTTGAGAATTTTCACTTTCTTGTCATGGTTACAGACAGGTTAAATGCTTCCAAGAAGTATCATTTACATTTATTTGATTTACTCAATCTTTCATTTAATGTCATTAACATATGGTTAACCTCAAATATATTTAACACCAATTTTACAGCTTAAAATAAATCCAGTGTTCCAACTCCGTTTATTTGTTTCAAAGCTCAAACTGTGAGCCAAGGAACTGTTCCAGTGCTCTATTAAAATCAATGCGAATCTTCTGTTGACTGCAGACAATATTGACTCAAGCCACCCATCCAGAGCCCCGGGTCTCAGGCAATGCAACTTAATTCATGTGCATCAGCCAGTCAGTGACTGGGCTCCCTGATAGGACCTCAGCTCTGTCCCCTGTAGAACAGCATAATATCAGAATAGAGGGTCTTCCCTATCATCAGTTTTGCAGGAAGACTGAATGGGCACATATGGCTAAACATTGCAATTATTAATGACAGCTGTACAGTGAAATGCAACACAGCAAAAGAAAAGGCCCTATCATGATATGAGTAACCACTGGTGCCCCAGAAGCAGATTGGGCTTCAAGACAGTAATCTTTCCAAGACAGTAATCTTTTTCTTTTTTGTTTATTCCAGAGATACAGAAATAGAGGAAAGAGACAAATGGTCTTCTATATTACATGTACAAAATATATCTTCATGGAAATGTATGTTCTTTAGTACACTTTAAAATTTTTACTTGAAATCTGTAATTTCCCATATACTTTGGGCCTATCATTCTTCTGATCTAGAATTGGCAGAGTGCTTAATGCCATGTCTTCTGTCAGATTGTTGCAGCAATGTGTGCTTTTGTTTCACATTTAATTAGTGAATGCACTCAAATGAAGTGTCAGAACCTGCTTAAACCTCTCTTAGCTGCACTGAGTTCCTGAACAATCATTTCAACCTGTTGAAGGGTGACATGAAACCAACAGTACAATTTCAATGGTGTGAGAACAGGATGGTGCCTGCAACTCCTAGCATTGTGACGGAGCCGTTCTGACAAGCCTGGAAGGAGACTGCTACAGGTGTGTGCTCTGAGTGAGTCAAATGACAGAAAAATGCTCATTCTGAGTAAGTATCCTTGATCTCATCTGATATTACCGTGTTGTAGAAATGTAGGTTCATTCATGGAAACAAAAGTTATTGTACTGTTAAGTCTTAACATCATTTAGAAATCAGTTTTTCAGTTAAATGAAGTTTTGTTCTGTTTTATTTTTTCTCTTCTCCATATAGAGACTATCTCATCAGGCCCTGTAGTCATATTCTGCATAAACATAATTAAAACAGGGATTTATTTTCTTGTTTGTGCTTGCTTGTTTCATACACACACATAGCTAAAACACTGTAAATGTTGAATGCCTTCCTTTAAAAAAAAATATATATATAAAAATCCTGTATAGAAATTTACATCAGAAACTTCAACACCTTATTCCATCCAGGGGACTTTCTAACTGATGTGCATTTTTAGCAGTTTGGTGTATATAGCTGTTGGAGAGAAGTATCTATTTTCTACAGCAAATGACATGTGCCTAGTCAGCAAGTCTCAACTCTGCCACAGCTAATTTCTCCTTTCTTCTCATTCACTGCCTAGACATCTCTCCACAAACCATTTTTGGTATGAACCATTCTTTCAGTCATTGGTGTTCAACTATAGGGACTGGGAGGGGGTGGGGAGAGAGACTATTAAAAAAAAAAAAAAAAAAGGGGCATTTCTTTTATTATCTAGCAGGACTCACTGTAAGATTAATCCAAACAAAATTAGACTCCTCTTCTATTGCAGCTTTCCATCCTGCTAGCCCCATTCGCTGTGAACAAACTGTCCTTATTTGTTTTCTATCACAGTTGTTAACAATTTGTAATCATTTCTGTATTACAGTAGTTACTGAGTAGTTAAAAATTTCTTAGCAATAATAACCATGCACTGTCATAAGTGCTGTACCCAAATTTTAAAGTTCTTTCTATCAGAACTGCTATTCCTTGCACACAACAAAGGCAGGGAATATCTTTGAAGGATTAACAGGGAACAGTAGGCGAATATATTATCAACACAGAATTTTCCTGAACCTCTAAGTTTAGTCTAACTACAACAGGTTATTTTACTGCTTGTGTGATTAATTATTTGGGAGTTAGCTCTTCCCCTGTACAACATATTAATGAGGTAATATAATGCATGTCCCAAGATGGTACTCTCACACTTGTCAAACAATGTCTATTCTTCCATATTATATGGAAGAATATATAATAATATATGGAATATATCCCATACTTACACCTCTATAGTAACTTGGAAAGAGGTAAAAGGCTTTTCTAGTCTATGCAACAGATCCTTATGCTAAAAAAAAAAAAAACATTTCTGCTAAGATTTAGAAATGAGGAACCAGAAGAAACTATCACTGGCAACAAGTCAAGCACCAGGAATAGCTACCAACCGTGCAACCCATGTGAACTCTGGAAGGTCCCACAGTACATCTCTTCCAGCCACCAGCATTCAGAAAATGTCTAATAAAGTTATGATTTGTAGTGGAAAAGCAAAAACCAAAACTACACTGAGCTACAGAAAAATAGTAGGAAAGATTCAGGCTATTATCACTGATTGTGATACCAGGATTAACACTAGAAAATAACTATAAATAGTACAAGGATGCATTATTATAGATATTCTCAGCAAGAAAATTTTTGTCTTTCTAGGGAACAGCCTCATTTACTAAGAAGGGAAATGACTCAAGAAAAGGATATAAACTGATCATACTTCTAGCTGCATCTTTATGCCAAGTATACCGTTCTGCAGAGACCTGGATAGCTATTATATACATTGTAGTTTAAAGCTGTTGTTAGTTTTCACAGTTTTCCTGGGTATAAAGCAATTATTCTTTTTGTTTGGTTGGTTGTGGTTTTTTGTTTGTTTGTTTGTTTGTTTGTTTTTTGTTTGTTTGTTTGTTTTCCCTCTGATGGATGGGTAGCATTCCTTGTTCAGGACTAAATCCTTTATATTTTAAAATATTCTTGGAGAAAAGCTGGAGATGTACATCTAGAAGGTCTGGATATCAGAAAGTTAAAACCTCAGGAACTTTATGTGTCACAGGAACATTTTAGGCTATCTCATGATTTTAAAGGGCTTGAGTAAATGCTGTAACAGTATAAGTTACAAGGATGAAAAAACACAAGCGAGTAAAAAACAGGCCAAACCACCAGCACTTTTGTGTTTTAGTATAAAAGATCAAGTACAATGTAACAAGATAGATGATTTCTTATGTTGAGTTTGCATGTAAGACATATAATATTTGTTTCTGAACTGTGTGTAGGGCTCCTCAGTACAATTAGGTGGGTCTAACTTCAGAACTTACTCCTAGGAGACTGCCAAATGTCACTGAAGAGTGCTCTCATTTTACTGAGTCATTTATTAAAACTGAAACGTTTTACAGAACAATTTAGCAATCGTTAGTCTAGCCCTGTTACTACAGGTACACAGCTAATAACCCACTATGCTGGCTCTGAACAGAGGCTGTTTCAGCAGGGTCTTTCAACAGTAGCCAGGAGCAGGTGCTCAGGGAAAGCAAGTAAGGAAGGAAAGACTCCCACCTGGGTAAGACCTCCCTTGTTCTGACAGTCTTCATCTCTGTGATAGGCACTTGTTTTTATGGTATAAGCAATAGTGAATACTTGTTCCTGACCCACCTTCTCAATGTCTGTGATTCCTTATACTTTTACATATTCTTCTCAGTCATGTTTTCCCTTGGCTGGAGAGCTTTAATCAATTCCACCTTTGTCTGATAGAAACCTTTGCACAAACTTAACTTATTTATTTCCATCTAATGTTTTTTAGACAGTTCTACTAATTTGCCCTGTACAGATTTGACAATTTATTTTATCTTTGATTTTTTTGAGAGTTTTTTTTTTTTTTAAAATCACTTTTACCATTTTCCACTCCTTTGTTTCCCAGACAGAAATGACAAGTTATACTCCAAAGTAGATTGGCATTTTTACTGTTGCTTGCTTTTAGTCTGCTTTTCTGAAAAACTATTTGTTTCTGGTCACTCCTTACTATATGTATCATCTACTAATTTTTCAGTCCTATTCAAATTACACTCCAGTCTGAGGCAATCCCTTCAGCTCATCTATACAACACATGAATCTCCATAACTTACACCACTCAGAAATACTTGTGACTATATTCATACAGCTTATTTTCTCCTCTCTTTTCTTCCTTGAGTTCCTACCTAAGCTTAGAACTAGAATAGTAAACACAAGATAGATCATAAGAACTATGAAAGGTTTCTGCATACAATGAATTTCACAGTTAAGCAAGAAGCCAGGTTTAAATCTGCAGATCCAAAGTCCAGTGCCCAACCTCCAAGATTACTCCTCCTAACCTATATTAGAGAAGCTAACTAGTACACACGTACGCTCCTTTGAGGTGAAATATGCCTGGCATTTCAATAGGTAAGATTCAAACACATGAGTTCACTGTCACTGTGGTGAATTTTTTCTTTACCCTGTAAAACACAGACTACACCTCTGTCCACAGTTAGACCTTGAAGTCTTTGGGTAGCATTCACCTTTGCTTGAACCTCCATGATGACTGAGGAGTTAGGTCAGAAATATGTATGACCTTAACACGTTGCAACTACATGTGAAAAGGCAGGATGTGAGACATGCTGAATGTAAGAAAATCTGATGAATCTGTTAGTGTTCATAATATACCTGATAAAAACCAGCTCCAGCCCACATCAAACAATAAAGTAAAATATTATGTTTTCAATGTGTGTATGTGTAAACAAAATTTTATTTAAACCTGTATGGTCTTATTTACTAACACAGTGTTTTAAAAGTGAATATTTGATATAAATGATGGAATTGGAAATCTGGGGCTAGACAGGTAATGAATTTTTTTAAAATACCAAATTCTTTCCAAAAACTAAATAGGCGCTTTTCCCCTCTTGAGGCTGAACAGGCTCATCCTTCCCAGAAGATCAATGATATATTTCAACATTTGGTAGTAAGCAATGGTTTCCCACTAGCTATCAGATGTGTAAGCTACTTGTACTACATAATCCTTTTTGGTCTGTAAAAGCTGACAATTTTTGTGGATGTACCTATTATGAGGCAACTTAAATTACTGTTTGATATTTGTTTCTATTTTGTTTTCCTTAGCAAGTTTGTAGCCATATTAGAGTTCACAAACAGAACAGAGCTAATCTAAGTTCATATCCCTAACCATCTGAATGGCTTCTTTCAATTCATTCAGTCCCATGAGGGTACTCCAAGTATTTCTTTTTTTTTTTTTTTAGCTTTCATTTCCTCCCACTTGTCTTCCACTTGCACAGAAGACTTTTTTTCCATTGCAAATGTCAATATTTTTTGCTTTGTTGAGCCGCCCCTGAAGAAACAAAAATTGACCTAAGGTGTCAAGTCTGCTCTCTTCCTTTTCATGTTCTCTCTCCCTCCCCCATAAATTAAAGCAATGTTAAATAAATACTTTGCTGTGAGTCATTAGTACAGGTAGACCTCTGTCAATGTTTCTTTATGCCATCTTATATAAGATTTAAATATGTACAGGAAAAGTCTACAAAAAATCTCTTTGTCACAATAACTATGAATTTACCGTTAGCTTCATTATTAACTATGTTAATAGGTCATAACTAGAGTCCTAATCATATTTTTATTTTCCTAAACAGTCTCTCAATCCACTCACCCAGTGAATATATCTGGTATTCAAGTCTTCCAACTCTGAATACGGAAATTTATATTCAGCCTTATTATAGACTTGAGAGGGACAACATTCGCTCTAATTGCAATATGATGCAATAACAACTCAGTGTTCAACTCTTCTTCAGCTAATTCCCCAGTGATTTGATACTAATCACAAAGACAAGAAAATATGCAAACAGCAGTGATTTTATTTGTGTATATATTCTTACTCTTGACCTAAGAAAGGATCAAAACACTTGTGTGAAAGAAAATAAAAAGGAAAGGACTATGGCAACACTTGTGACAATACAAAATAAAAAGAACCAATAAATATGCCTGATCGTTTTCCCCAATTTTGGGCTAAGACCATGTGAAAATCAGGCATCTGGCTGTTCATTTTTCTGTTTGCCTGCATTGATTAAATTGCTGAACAGTGTTTTTTCTCAGCTCTTTTTTGTCTCTTCACAGTAGCGTCCTGCCAGATTCCTCAGGCACCCATTTCCTCAGAGTAGAGCACTTGCTAGACAAATCCATTCTAAGTTTGGGGAGCCCTGGAGATATCCTGAATCAAGGAGGTCTTATCCACGTTGTGGAAGGAGTACCGTTTTGTTGTTTGTTTGTTTGCTTGCTTGCTTTACAGTTTGTTTTTTATAGATGTATTTCAGCAATTTAACAATTTGTACATTCTTCATGGTATCATGCTGTTCAATATCTGAAAATTCATTTATCTAATTGAATAGGAAGTGACTGCCTGATTCAAAGGTACTTCTGGTAGAATAAAGGACCTTCTCAGAGCAGCACCACTAGAATTTGAGCATTCCTATAAAATGGGAAGACTGTGGTGAACCTCAAGCCTGAAGTTGCTGGAGAAGTAGTTTAGTAACTAAACAACTATTTTATTACCATCATTAGCTGACTGTGGTGATTGCCTACAGTTGAAAACTACGGTTCAATGTAGTATTATAACTTGGAGGAAGGGTGTTAGCAAGTTGTTCCCATAAAGACAACTGAATTATTTTCATAAGAGTGCACAGATTATTCCACAGCTGCTTAAAAATCAAATAATGAAGTCTAGTTTCACATCAAATCTGAACTGTGAATTCTTATATTTTTTTTAAAGTAGAAAGAAACACAAATAAACTCCAAATACATATAAGAATACCTGACAAAGTAAAAATTATTGTAGTTAAATAAAGGTTCATTCTCACAGAATCTTTTTTGCTGTCTCAATGCCTCTATTCCATAGAACAAGTCAGATTTCCTCTTATTTATTTTGGTGAAAGAATTCTGAAATAATTTCTCCATAACACCTGGCATGATCAATGTGGTAAAAGAAATGAGGATAGGCTTTTTCATAAAGATGTTAAATAATGAAAAAGAAGAATTTAATAAGTTAAGCAAGAAAAGCTTGATCTAGGATTTGTTAACCTAGTCATATGCACTATCCTGCACTGATAATCTTTAAGCAAATGAATTGCAAAATAAGGATATTAACTGCTGAAATCACTTGCAAGTAACAGTTACTTTGATTATGATTATTAATGAATATTCTTCCTACTGATTGGTACAAAACAAAGAAAAGAAGCAGAATAAGAAGAGAAGAGGCCTAGGTTTCTCTTTTTGTATGTTTAAATAGAGAATATAGTGATATTACTAATTACTTTGTTGCTCACTTCTGTCAAGACACAAATGTATAAGTAGTCTGAGCTTTCCAACGATAATCTAAAGTTACTGACTGTGCTTTCTAACTGCATTTTACAAGATGTACACCTCTGTGTATAAAGACAAAATGTGAGACACTAGAACAACAATCCAAACTTAAATTGGAAAAAAAAAGAGCAGCAATGTATTCAAGCAAAAAGCCTTTCTTTAAAAAAAAAAATTTTTTTTCAACGAATACATAGGTGCAAAGCAATTTTCAGACTTAAGACTTACTGCAACTACCATGAAAAATGAAGAACTTACACACTTACTTTGCATTTACCAAATTAAAGGAATTTAGCACATGATTTATTGATTCACTTCAGTTCAGAGTCAGATTATAGTTTCATGCCATAAAGAACGTTATTACACACACACACCTTCCATTGAGAGAGCCTAAGCAAAGATTTGTTGTGGTACTTCAAGAACTGTTGGTCGAAGTACCACTAATTCCTGAAGTACCCACTGCAAATTAAGAGCTATAGTGAATACAATTTTACATGCAAAAGCAGCCAACGGTTGTGTAGTACTGCTGACCTAATGATCATGGATTAGAACAGATTTAATCCACTGCAATAGCAGTGAAAAGCATTGAAATACCAGAGAAAGGTACCTCTTGCCTGTAAGAATTAAGATAGCAAATAAGTACTTTCTTGGCAGGACATATTCTAGGACATCAATATTAAAATGTACAAGCAATTATTGGAAAAATTATTGTCCTTTGATATCTCAGGGAAGATAAAAGTAGATGTCTGTTTCTAGTGACGGTGGCAAATAATAGATACTACGTACCTGATTCTGCATTCCTTATATGACTCCACCCATATCACTATTCCTGTCATAATAAATTCCAGGTAGTAAGGATGTCACTATACTGGATTTTGATTGTATCAGTAACTGGATAATAAAGGAAGGTTTAGGATGTATTTCCCAATAGCAAGCGAATAAGTACATTTTTTCTATATATCTTAGCCTTTTTAATCACCTTCTTTGTTGTAGTATCAATAACACTGCAACATCTTTTGTTATAGCTACTCTCTAATTGCACTAATACCTATGTCATGCATATGAGGAACTTAAGCAGTGAAAATGAAACGATTATCTACAGTTGTAAGACTGTGCTAAATGTGCAATTTAAACCCCAATCAGTAAAGTTATCTCTCTCCTTGCCATCAAAAGGCCTCAATTTGTTACAGGTGTGGTAAAATGAGAATATTGTGTTTTAATT
Organism: Anseranas semipalmata; assembly: GCA_013399115.1. NCBI lineage: Eukaryota > Metazoa > Chordata > Aves > Anseriformes > Anseranatidae > Anseranas > Anseranas semipalmata. The sequence continues at coordinate 272,016 of VXAA01007454.1, forward strand.
TGTAACTACTAATTTCTTCATAACACTATTACATATTTATAGAATACATCCAGGATTTTAGCTTCCCATCAGAAAGATGTGAGAATATCCTTTAACTTAAATTTATGGCTGACAAGAGAAAATGAAAACAGGAAATAAAAAGAGGAAAAAAACAGTCATTTGTAATTGCCAATGGGAGGACAGAAAGGACTAAGAGAGGCAAGGAAGACCTCTAGATGCCTAAAACAAAGCAGTTTGTAAGCTCGAGGCAAATGTTTTCTTACTGTTATCGACTCCCACGGAAAGTAAAATGCTATGATTTATCCATGTTGGATCTCACTGAACTTTCCAGAGCCTGTTCCTTTCACCGATCAGTCCACCGTGGCTCAAGTGCTGCTCACAGCTAGCTGACATTGCACATGTTGCTCACTGCTCACATTGGCACATTGCAGTCCCTGGCTGGGTCCTTTACAGATCCTGCAAAGACAACTCTGTCCCTTACATGAAGGCCTCATTGCAGACAAATTTCAAACTTTTGCTCTTATCACAGACTGAGCTTTCCCAACACAGGTTAACAGAATTCTCTTAATTTCAGAAAATATTTTATTTTCCACTGTCTTGTTCACAGAAATAGTTGTGCATTTTCAGTGAAATTTCCCTTCAGAAAGGAGATGGGAAATATCAGCTCAAATAGTCTGGCCAAACTGAAAGTAGATGCAAACAGTCTAACAGAGGAAAGTATTTGGAAATCTGGATGACAGCAGACACTAGCATCATCACCTACCTCATCAAGGAAGTAGAGGCAGCTTATGTTGTTTCATTAAGAGTGTTCTAAGTTACATTTCATTTAAAACAAAAATGCTTTATCACATATTTTTAATTATTGAAGAAAAGTGACCAACATCTCTGAAGGGAGTAAGAAGTATTTTGTAATGTTAAGGTTACCTGCAGGTGCAATTCGTTTAATAACAAATGTGCATCTTCTGCTTGGCACCAACAGAAGTACTTTCTGTGTACTGGCACAAGTATATAGAAATTGTTTTAAAACCAGTTTGTTGAGCAAGACACTTCTTGTTCAGAAGAAATGTACTCCCTTCTGTTGTAATCCTAGATTGCATAAACCAAGGGGTACCTGCAAGAATAATGACAAGCTATCAAGAAATAGCAGCAACTAACAGAACATGCTTATTTATTCTTGGAGGTAAGCAAGGGATTCTATCTTAGGAATCAGAGTCAAAACCAGTCCTCAAAAAACATCAGTATGTTCTGATTTAAAAAAACAATGTATTGTGTTAAAAGAAGTAATAAATTACCCTAAGAGAAAATAACGTTTGTGCAACATCTGGTTAATTAATCTGGAAATTATAGTTCCTAATAGAAGACTCTATACCTTTGTTCAGTAAAGAGTTTGCTTTCCAACTCTGGAACATTTTGAGAAAACAGAGCAGCAATACTTTCAGCAATAAGAGGGAAAGGAAATAGTTTTTAGAGGCCTGCAATATGTTGAGTAACAGTATAACTGAGACTCAAGGATCAGGTTTGTGGTACTGTCAGCTTGGTGTATTCTGATGATCTCCTGGAGTTTGCACAGTTCCAGGATTCCCCTTTGCAGAAGGGCTAACCATGGTCTCTAAAAGAACAAGAATGTCAAGGAGCAGAAACTTGCAACACTTTTTTATTTGCACCTTCTCTATCTATAGTATTTTATCAACAAGAAGAACACCCCTTCTGTGCATTAGAGCCGTAAGGGTTTTTTAGCAATATATGGGCAAACAATAACACTCAAACAGTAACTAGCTCCGCACAGCATCCCATTTCTTGCTCTGATATGCACCTCCTGCACCCATTGACCTGCATAGGTCTGAAAAAGCCATTTATCGCTGGGAGAGAACTGAGAATTTTCTTTACAGTTTTGCTTTGCAAAACACACAGGCTATTTCATTCTTGAAATAGTTAATCTCTTCATTTCTGTACTACTGCACATTCTGAGTTCAGGCTCACAGAACACCAGCAAAATGATTTGTGTGAAATCCCCCCAGTTCAGGTGTTAGTTAGCAGTCAGATATTTAATGGGGACTCCCAACGGAGACCTATAAAACTGACCAGAGCACTCCCTCTTCATAATAACTTCTTTTCAGAGCAAAGTCAGGGAGGCTTCCACGCTATTCATCAAAGGTGTGTTAGTGTTTATACTGGCACTGCTGTCTGGGACAAACACCTGCTGACTGCTTCAGCTCGGTGCGCAATGTGCTCTGAAAAGGGAGTTCAGAGTGTGAGGCCCAAGTGTGCTCTGTAGACCAGTATTTTAGGCACAACGAGTGGAAAGCTGGGATTGTCAGGTTGGGCCTGAGCTGTGATGTCCTAGCTATATTAGCTACAACGAATCATTTTATATCAAGCAGAGCCTGCCATGGTCTCATGGAAGCTCACTTCTTACCCTAAGGCTAAGACTTCCTTTCAAACTGCACCGGGACTGCGTAGCGGGATGTGCAGTGAGGTGTCCAGGAGCAAGTGCCACAGCACAGTCTATCCATATCGGTCTTCAGAAAAGCTGAGACTCAGAAACATTCCTTGGTGGAAAACCTGCAAAAACACGGTACTGTGACCTTGCACTCCTGGCATCTGCCAGAAATTCATTGGGTAGCCTAATCTTATCCTCATGCTGTTTTATTTCAACACCAAGAAACCAAAAAAAGTTGTTGAGAAGAGAAATCTGCTCATTGTTATTAAATTTGTCACCTTTTCTAACAGTAACCAAGAAAAACAATGAAAAATTCTCATATTTTTAACTCCTGTAGTTCAAGTTGGTCTATTCTTTAAGGCCATCTACCCATAAATTTGGTGAAATAGAGGAACAGTTCTATTACGCTTTGGCAACCTACAATATATATTTTATTTTATTTTCTTTGGAAGATTTCTGTCACCATGTCTCTGTCATACTGTAGGTTCAATTATAAACTCTTTCTTACATTGTGCATTTAAAAATTCCCTTATCATTGAAGTCCTATTCCCATGTGTTTGCCAGCCCTTGAAGAGAAGATTTGACAATTATCTGACAATTGAAAACATTGTTGAAAGTTCAAGTTGACTCCCCAAAAGCCTGAAGATCACTGCAGCTGTTGCAAAGAAATACTTCTTTTACTAGAATTGCAAGGTTTCATGGCTTGTGTGTGTTCTTTTCCTTTCTCATTCTTTTATTTAATAGTGACAAAAAGGAAAGGGAGGACAAAAAGGAGAAAGAAGTGGGAAGGAGAAATAAGTGAGACCTGTAAGTAGTAGCTGGTTTTTTTTAGTAGAAGTTATGATTTAAATGTAAGGTATATTCTGGTTTTAATCAGCTATATGAGTAGCTTAAACAACATAAAACTTTGACTTAACTCTCTTCATTACACAAAACTTGAAAACATTTACTGTAGCTGTCTCATGGGGTGTTAGCACTGAGAGTAGAACAGAGAAAAGACAAAGGCAAATGAGTAATGAGATGTGCTATCTCTTACGTGCTATCCTAATGCACTGGCACACTCTATAATGTTTTCTCAGTTTGTTTTCATAAAAAAAAAAAATTGTAAGCTCTGTGTTTAAATTTGAATTCTGGGTTCAATAAGCCCCAAGACTCACAGTGAAGCATAATGAAGACTGCCAAAATTTTAAGCAGCTGTAAATCAAAGCCACTAACTATTCCTGCTATCGCCACCTAAAACAATAGATTGGCCAGGTTCTCTTGAAATGTGACCAAACTGTCTCAAAATTCAATGTGTTTTATCTGGCTCAAGCTGAAAATCAGTAATAATCTAAAATTAAATAGACGATTTATTGCAAAATATTCACAGTGCTGATGAATGGAAGTGACTGCATAACGGGAAACTAAGCAGTGAAGGTTTACTGCCCACTGAGCATATTTTTCATGTTTTTTAGATTTCTATTCATAATTTATCTCTACATTATTATATAAAATATTTTTATATGAAATTGAATTTCAACTGAATTACTCTATGGTAATCAATGGAGCTTAGAAACTAGAGTTCTTTCAAAACCATCATGGATCCTCACCTCCATTTACCCAGTCTGTAGCTTTCAGGCTGACTGAAGTCAAGATGCTGCTAATCCCTGCTAGTTCACTCTACCTTCCCAATAATGTATTAACTGAGATCAAATCAAATGATTGTGATGGAATTGTGGTGCTCAGATCCAGAAATCAGAGGATTTTTACTGAGTAGACAGAAGTTGTTTTTTTTTCCTACCACACTTTCTATGTGTCCCTCCTTCTCTAGAAGTTCCACTCATCATGTCTGTTTTTTTTTTTTTTTTTTTTCCCCTTGTAAATAGGTGCTTGCTCCTTGAGTTATTTGTTTATTTCTTTTAAGTAAGGGACAAGCACCTCCCAAATATGATTTAATGCATGTACTCACAGCTTCAGTTAGGAAGCAGCTGTTTTAGTCAGGTATAGATTCAGTTCTCAGCATAAGCTCTAGCTGTTGTCCAATCTTGCCTACAAAAGGAAACTAAATATTACAGAGCTATGAATATTTCCATGAAGAATATTTTTGTGTGTTTCAAGTCACAAAATTAATTGAATAAAACCCATAAAATTCTTAAACTTTTAAGCTCTACTCATATAGTTCTTAAAGGTAAAGCCTTCCTGACATGCCATTCCATAATTTGTACTCATTTTGCTGGGGGAAAAAAGAAAAATCATTTTACTGCCTTGGAATTATTTGCTCTTGCTTTATGACAAGATGAATATACTGAGGACAATATAAGTGAACAAAATAAACACAGAATTTATTTTGATATTCACTGACACATTAGAAAGAGAAACAGAACAATGTGAATTTGCTCTACTATTGCTAAAAGTACTACCTGCAATACCAGCAATTCCCTGTCAGTAACATTTAGCTGGAATTTCCAAAAGCACATAATGACTTATAAACACAAATTTTAGGCTTAGCTTGGTCGATTTGTAAAGCTCACCTTGGACACTTCTTGGACAAAGGTTGAAAACATAAAGCCCATTTGCCTCATCTAGCAATAGTCTATCACAGAATCATAGAATGGTATGGATTGGACCAGGACCTTAAAGACCATCTGGTTCCAACCCCCTGCCATGGGCAGGGACATCTTCCACTAGGCCAGGTTGCCCAAAGCCCCATCCAGTCTGGCCTTGAACACTTCCAGGGATGGGGCATCCACAGCTTCTCTGGGCAACCTGTTCCAGTGCCTCACCACGCCCTGAGTGAAGAATTTCTTCCTAATATCTAATCTAATCTTCCTTCTTTTAGTTTAAAACCATTACCCCTTGTCCTACATCCTACACTGCCCAATAAAGAGTCCCTTTCCAGCTTTCCTGTAGGCCCCCTTTAGGTACTGGAAGGCCACTATAAGGTCTCCCAGAGCCTTCTCTTCTCCAGGCTGAACAACGCCAACTCCCTCAGCCTCTCAGATTATGTGATATCTTCTTTCTTAATGGCCATGTGGGGTTTTGGTTTGTATTGAAGATGCTGAATAAAGGGCTATTTAGACAAAATGGAAATCCAAGTATTCTGCAAATATAAGGAAAATATTCCTATTTTTTACTAAGAGAACTTAAGTTCTGGTTTCAAAAGGAATTACAACTGTGTATATAATGACTTTCAAAATTCTAAGTATAAGCTATGAATTATTCTAGCAATGATTATCTGAGGATCCCACAAAAAAAATATTGTTCTTATTTTTCTATTAAATTTTTATTATAATTTAGAAAAAAATATTGTTATAAATAAAGAATTCAGAGGAAAAATAATTGGGTGAATATTCATTACTGAAAAGAAGGGATTTTTCCCAAACAGATCTATACTGCTAGGTAAATTGGACTTTTTCAATACTGCCAAATGTGAGGTTTTAGATGACGATTTACCATTTTAGCACAAGATTTCAGCCATTTAGGTCTTGACACTTTCTCCTGA
>VXAA01007454.1:277975-301640 GCA_013399115.1 Anseranas semipalmata
CCCTTTTTTTTTTTGACTTGACTTTCCACTTTTCCCTTTATCTTTGCAAGATATTTTAAAAACAAAATGTTCCCTTACATTTAAAGACAGGAAATTTGACATATCAGTTTCAGCATTTTTTTTTAACTCTTTTACATCTTTTGTCTTTTTCTATGTATCTAAGCAATATAAATGATAAAACTCTTACAAACTATTGTCCTACCAGCTAGTTTCTGAAAAGTATAGAATCATGGAACAGCCCAGGTTGAATGGGACCTCAAAAGATCATCTGGTGCAACCTTTCATGGAAAAGGGAACCTAGATGAGATTATCTAGCACTCTCTCCAGTTGCATCTTGTAAACCTTCAGTGATGGGGACTCCCCCACTTCCCTGGGGAGATCATGCCAATGGTTGATTATTCTCACCGTAAAAAAAAAATTATTTTTTCAAGATGAAACCTCTCCTGGTACAACTTGTACCTGTTGTCCCTTGTCCTCTCCATGTGTCTTCTTGTGAAGAGAGAGCCTCCATCCTCTTTGTAGCCACCCTTTAAGTTCTGGAAAACTGTGATGAGATCCCTTTAAGCCTTCTCTTCTGCAGGGTGAAAAGACCTAACTCCAGTCTTTACTCACAGGGCAGGTTCTCCAGCCATACGACCCTCCTTTAGACCCTCTCCAGTCTGACTTCATCTTTTATGAATTATGGAGACCAGAACTGGACACAGTACTCCAGGTGTGGTCTGGCAAGCACTAAGCAGAGTGGGATGATGGCATCTCTCTCTCTGCTAGTAATGCCCCCATGGATGCAGCCCAGGGGCACTACTGTACACAGATGTACAATACACAGATGTATTTAAAATTATCAACATGCTTCCTTAGCTGTATTCTTACATTTCCCAGAGGTCTGAAATATGTTAAATTCATGAAATAACTCATGAGGAAAATAATCGAAGGGTATGAACCAAACTGGGGAGATTCTGTCACGCCTGATGGCTTGACTTTGGTGTTTGGGGGTGCACAGACTTTACCATTCACTGCTCTGAGAGAGTTTCCTGAATAATGTTCCTGAGGCCACCCCATGCTCCTTGATAATAATAGACATGGCTATCTTATTTTAGACTTTTGTAGATACCCAAGAGAACAGAGCATGCTGAGAAATGAAGTCCTGTAGCTGGAGATGAGGCCAGTATCTCTATCTCTTGGCAAGGATTTTTTTTTTTTTTTTTGAAATGATAAACTATGCTACCAGCTTATGTTGTGTTCTCTAAGTGAGAATGAGCAAGGTTAGAGACAGCCTTAAGAGGCATATTCAGAAGATACAATCAAACAAATACATATATATATTTTTCCATATTTGTACTATGTAGTTCTGTTTTATTTGGTATACATTTTGTGAAATGAAATACAGAGTTCTGGGAAATAGGCTTTTTTTTTTTTCTTTTTGTTTAAAACTTTCACAGACATGGTTTTTGATTTAGTTTGGCCTCCTCAGAGGAGATTTTCGAAAAAATAAAAACCATTCATAGAAACAGGAAAGCAAAGAAAAAAATAAAGATGCAAAATACAGGCCAAACCACGCTGAACTAACTTTTCAACAGGTACAGATACAAAACTAAGATTCCTAAGTACAAATAAATCCAGTTTTAACTCACTCTGAGTTTATGATCCCAGGGAGTACTGAATTCAGTCAATGGAAACTTCAAGTGAGAGCACCACACCCTTTACCTATTGAAACAAATCCAGGAAAAAAAATACTGCTTATTGAGTCTTCCTAGTATAAAACCTACTCTATTCTAAAAAATAGGAAAAACTGTTTTGTCACAAACTTGCTTTTTTCTTTTGTTCTGTCTAACCCTAATTTGCCTATATTCTGCCTTGCATGCTTATTCTGAATCCAGGAAAAATCTGAAGGTAACATGGAGATGGTGCTAGAGATAAGCCATCTCCTCACAGCAACTATCTCAAATATTTTGTAGCCCATACTTTCCTTCATGTCTATATCTTGAACCCACATGTCCCGGTCTGTGTCTTCCTCCTCTCCAGCCTCCAAAAATGCTGTCTTGGTGTCTCTCTGTTGTTCTCCATTGTGTGACACCAACCAAGACAGCACTTCCCAAGCCAAAGAATGGGAGTAGAGGGAGGATGAGAAAGAGTTGAAGGCTCCTCCAGCAGCAATGTGCTGGGAATGGACTGGATAACAAATCACTTTGACTCTAGGAGAATAAAAGGTTGGATTAGCCAGGGATATGGAGAGATTATGAAAAAAAAGCAAAAATGGGAGGAACGCTCCTCCTGCTGCTGTTTTTTCATTACCATATCTTTGTTCTCCATCAGTATATACAACTCAGCTCTGCTAAAGAGGCTACTTCCACATGCTCCCTTATTATTAGGCTGTCAGTGCCAGGAATTAAAAATTGATCCAAGAACGAAGTTAAGAGAAGCAGGTGAAGTTTGCCTGTGGTGCAGCTAAAATTTAGCTCTCATCCCTGGCTGCTGCAGCTGGACTTGGCATAAGTAGCCATCATCCCCCTCAAATTCCAGGAGAGCAGGAGGCTTTTTAAATCATGTTTTTCACACCAGGGGTCTCAGTGAGAATGTGAGAAACTGCAGAGCTGAGCTACAGAATGACAAGAATATTCTCCATTATTTTAAATATTTTAGTAATTTTCATTAAAATATGGAAAATCTTTAACTGCAATTATAAATTATACTTTGAGAAAGTTCAATTATTCAGTGCAGGGATTAGCTTTCATAAGAATAGTCATGCCAGAGCCAAGCCAGAAGGGTCTCCTTGGAAACATTTCTGTTTGAAGCTTTTATTGGTTGCTGATATAGCATATTTTGCTCTGTAGTCCAGGAAAAAAGAGTAATGAAGAGAATAAAAAACAATGTCAGAAAATATAAAGTCTGTACCCTACATGGTCTGTGTATGCATTTCACCTTGTTATACCAATCATGGGATTACAAACCGTGGTCCCAGTAGGATTTGTGTCATGATATGAGTAGAGTTTATAATTCAGCTAATGATTAGCTTCAAGTTGTGTTATCCACACACAGTAATAAAAAGCTGATCTGCATTGTTGGTCTCTGGCTCACCTTCTGGTAGGAAAAGGATTTTATAATGCTAAAACAAATTGCTGGTGTAGAAGAAGAGTATCCCCTCATTCTTTCAGCTTAAGTCCGGAGTATTTTAGACAAAGTATAAAATAGGTTTTGGACTATTGCTTCTTTCTGGGAGGAAGGATACGGCACTTTGTGCCTTGCCTTGCCTTGCCTTGCCTTGCCTTGCCTTGCCTTCCCTTCCCTCCCCTTCCCCTCCCCTCCCCTTCCATTCCCGTGAATGGGAAAACAAATTTTACAGAAAGGTAATGGGAAACTTTTACTTTTTTCTTCATTAAGAACTAAAAAAAAATTCAAAACTTTACATAGTCCAAAATAAAATGCCTGTTTTCCCTGTCAGATAATGCATGCAAATACCATCAGCTAATTTAGTCCAGTAAAAGAAAACAGGAGTCTAGAATATGGGACATCAACATGGACTATAAAGACTTGGTGAGAATGGTTTCTGTTTTATATACAAGCTGTTGCAATTCTAAGTATTTCAAAAACCCTGACTCAAATCAAGCAAAAGCTTATATATAGGATGAGTTATCTTAAGAGGGTTTTTTTTGTTGTGTGTTGTTGTTGTTGTTTGTTTATATTTGTATTTTACAGTAAGGGCCATTTTTACTATTGTGCATATGTATTTTCCCCCCACTTCACCTGAATATAAACCTGGGAGTGGTCATCCGCTCAGAAATTCTGTTGTTACAGGCAAGAGACCCTTATTCTGCTCTTTAAAGGTGGACTAGCCCAGACTACTTACTCCATTAATATCCTCTTGGCACAGGACCTGGAATACTTTTCAACATCAGATAACACACTTAAGACCAGAAGATCAACAGCCACCAGAGTCATGTGTTATAGGGAAGATCAAGGGCATTGCCATTATTGTAGGCTCTTGTGGTAGAAGAGGATTTGGTAGATAAATTCCTAGATAATTCCATTACACATTCACCATCTCGAAGCTCTGGTTGCTTGGTAGAGAAGATTGTTGTTTGGCAGCTAAAGCTATATGGGATCTATAGGTTCTGTTTTTTATTAGCTTTGTTCCAGTTTGCTGTGTTTTCTTGCATACCATTGCATCCACTGTTTCCCACATCTGTGAAATAAATGAAGCTGCATGGGCTTCAGCTCAAATTTGTAAGAAAACTGCAAACAGCCTTGCTTTGCAGATGTGCTAGCCAACAGCTGTGATTTCCTCAGATTTCCTGTGTCTGTAAAATTACTGAAACTAGAACTAGTTTGATGTATCTAGTTATACATTAATTTTATCAGGCCACTAAATACAGTAGCAAAGGCAGATTAGAGGCTAGAGACTCTATGGTGTTTCTCCTATATCGGTATCAGATATAATCAAGAGGAATATCAGTAGACAGCATTTTGAGATGCATTTCATTTACAATCCAGGTAAATGATTGCAGCTTCTATAGGAATGTTTAAACTAGCTCTGAACTCCCTGACCCAAACATGTACAACTGTATAGATGCATCAACTATATGGTTCAATTCACTGAATAGCTTCCCCAACCTGGACGTGTGCAATCAAAATTAAGGACTGTGCTATCATAATCATTCTTCCCTAGGTATCACGGAAAGGCAGTTAAAGCTAATGCTGGCATGACCTGTAGTTACACCTCTGTAAAAAGTTCTAGACTTGTCAAAGGGAGATGAAGAGAGAGAGAAAAAAAGAAATTCACTTATGCTGAAGTTTCTGATCCACTGTGAATAATCAAATCCAAAAAGAAAAGGGGAAAAGAAAGAAACTGCACAACTACTTATCCTCCTAGTCTATCATACTCTTTGAACTGTATATTATCTGCTTTAATCCTTCTGGATATTTGAAGCCATGATGTTGTTATTGTATACTTTGGCTCATACACCTAATTACATTCTGGCTTTGGATGAGGACAATTGTTTCTTTGAGATAACAATTCTCTTGTGCATCAGAACTAACTAATTTGTGTGAATTCCTAGAAGTGTATACAGTTCTGTAACACACACAATCATTGGGAAACTTTTCATTATTTTCTGTAATTGCACATGTAAATATAGGCCAATTTTAGAGAGAAAATTTATTTCTATGGAATCAATGCTCTGCTATTATATTAAAGCTGTGACAAATAACTCATTCACAGGATTATACAATGAATGATTCATACTTCATATATCCTTAATTTTAAGAAACAATCTTCATTTCAGCCTCAGTGTTACTCACCCACCATCTATACTTCTTTGTTGTTCTCTCATTTTTGTTTTTGGGAACCATTTACACAAAGAATAATGAGTAACTGAATAACAGTTTGAGAAAGAACCGGTAATTTCCATGTAACAAATAAATCTCACAATCTTAAATGTCTGTCATGAAATTTCTCACTTTGGATCTTTAAGACCAGATTTTTCAAGGCTTTTAAGCACCTATATGGATATCTACTGGGATTTATTATCATCCACAGATAGACTCTGACTCCAGAAAAAAGGTTGAAGGGATTACGTTTGTAAACATACACAGCATAGCTTGTTCTTTAAAACCAAACTAAACCAAACCAAACCAAACCAAACTAGTACAGTTTTGCACAAATGTCCATTCCCAGCTGAATTAGCAGAGAAGACTATCTTCTCAAGATCACATCTTAACAGAAATTTAGAAGTGGCAACAGAGATCATAAAAAAAAAGCACTACTTTTTTTTTTTTTTTAATAATAGCAAGAATTCTGTAGCCACTGCTCTTGAACATGTCCTCACTTGCTCACGTGTATGATTAAAGAGGCTGATCATGTGTACCATCCTTCCCACTTTCCTCTGGCACCTGTGCAATTTGCTCTGCACGGAGGTGTTCTAGGACTTAGTTCTGGTGGGCACTCATAGCTTCCAGTTTGCAGACCCAAGTGCCATCCTTTGCCTTTCAGATAGAAACACATGCTTGAACAGTGATGTGTAGGCATCCTGTCTGCAAATGTCTTAACAATAGAATGAACCTTTAAGTGATAGCCTGGGAAAGAATTAAATGGTCTGATCCTTCAAGACGGTACCGCTACTTGAAAGTAGTTATGTGCATGACATTCCTGTCTAATAGCTGCTTCCTAAAAGTTAAGTTTTTCTTCATCACCTCAAGTAATAAAGATTTGTGCAGAGATAGTGAATGCACGGAGTTCAAATCTGCTGGTAATACTGGAGATAGAGTATTATTTTTGCACATTATCACATTCATTTCTTCAGACTTCTTTCTCAGGGATACAGAACATGAAGATACTCTTATAATATCTTCTTATCCACCCAAGACTAAATTATGTCACATTTCAGTTACTTGTCATGCATTTTCATATTTTCCGGCAATTTCTAGCAAACCTTAGAAACAAGGGCTGTAGAAAAATTAGGGGGCAGCACTTCCTGAGAGTTATGGAAGACTGCAGTTATCTTTCACATGACAAGGTTCTGATGAAACGCGAATAGCAAGAGAAAGACAGTTGTTCCAGTTCCACAAAACAGGCAGAGAAGATGCACCTGCCCTTCATTCTTCCAATGTTTCTCCAAAAATAACCCTGTACTAAGAGGGATTTTTAATTATATGCAACATTTGAAAAATAAACAGAAGGCTTAAGAAAAAAAAAAAAGATATTTCTTATGCGTCCTATTTTTTAATACAAAATATGGAAACGATTTATTTTAAGACAGGCCAGCAGTCAGTTGTATTCACAGCCTCTATTCATAAAACTGAAGACATACTTTAACTTCTTACAATGCAAAGAGGTTTAAACTTCACTTTAGACTGACTCTGAAAAGCAATGCTGTTGTGCATGTGAAAGAGTGGAGCACTGTTACCAGTCCATACTTTGTAATTCAAGTTCTTTCCTAAAGATTAGATTCTTATATGGTAACAGGTGTCCAAAAGCAGTCTTGACATTGGAAAACAGAATAAGACTTATACTGCAGACTTTTTACAGTATCTTATATATAAAGGTTAAGAACAACAGCTTTTAGAAATTACACTATTACATTGATTTGCCTATTCTGTGTATTTCTTCTTTGAATAAATTAGTACAAATAAGGGAAGTTTTAATCTTCTGCATTGCCTCGGTAGTTAAAAAAAAAAAAAAAGATAAATTTACTAATTCTGACATTTTAAAAGCTTGTGGTTTTAAAAAGTAGGTCATGTAAGGCACTGAAAATGCCCTTCAGCAATTTAGACTGAACAATGCCAGAGCTTTTCTTCTTTTAATATAAATAGCTTGAAATAGTTCTATTTAATGATAGAATTTTTGAATTCTATCTTTTATTTCAAATCTTAAAAGATTGCTGTCTGCTTCCCATCTGCATTTGGCAATAGTTTCATACAATCAGACAATATTTGCATTGTGATCATTCATCACGCTCAGAAGTGTGAAGTTAAAAGTCAAAGAGGAAGTGAAAACGTATGTCACAATAATAACAATAACAATAATAATAATAACTTGATAAAAACACTTTATTTTAGTTAAACAATAATAATCAGACTGCTTTTGTTTTACTGTTGATTTTGCTTACCTCAGATTAAAATATTGTTTCTCAAAATGTGGTATAAAAAAATGCACGCATATGGAAGCTGAAAGAAAAAGACACCACCTTCAGTTGGGAAAGTTGAAAGAATGGCAACAGTTTATTCCATGCATCTTCAGATGCATATGAATAGTCCAAAGAAAGAGTATTGGTCATTTGAAACTGCTGTATGTCATATAACCTCTATAATCTCTATGTCACAGTAATAACAGTTGGAGCTTTGGGATTGACTTCAACGGAGCCAGGATTTTAGCCCATATCTGGCTAGGACACAACAGGAAAATGATATTGAGTATTACATCTGTTGTGAGGTTTACACAAAATTACCTATTATTCCTATTTATTTTTAAAATCTTTTTACTAATTCTCTATTTAACAGAAGAACTGTTGGAGGTGGGATTCTTACAATAACAGGTTTCAGCTGTAAAACTTTACTGTATCTCTCTTCCCATCTGATACAGACATTTACACTTCACAGTGAACTATATGAAAAATAAACTAGCCTTTCAACTTGTTTCTTGTACATATCCAATCCCTTGATTTTACCATAACAACTAAATACTGCAGTTGGGAAGGAAAGCAGCTCTACTATAATTTTTAGACAGAATGGTAAGACATGATCATGAAAACCTGAAGAAGGGTAGAGATTTGAAAACCGATGCAGTTTTCTGTTACTGTTCTGTTGAATATAGCAAAAAGTTTTGTGACAGCCCTATCTAAACAAGTTAAATGTATCACCATTGAACTCTTTATGCTGAATACAGCAATTGATAAAATTTTAAATATATCTGTGATAAATTATGTATATACTAATAACAGATTGGGAGTTCCTGAAAAGGAGCTAATTCCTGCAAGTTCATGAAATGTCTGATAGTTATTTTGGTTTGGATGTAGAAAACAAAAGGTATATGTGTGCAGGTAACACACCAAGTTCTTCACTTCTTTGTCTCCCATTTTCTCTCTCCCACTGTAATGCTGCTATGGTCAGGTACCTCTCCATGGTAATCCAGCAAATGCCTTTTTCCTCTATCCACTCCTTTCTTAACATTTGCTTCTTAAAAGCTCTTTCTTCATTTAGTCATCAGTAGCTTCCAAAACACATTATACATTTTTATGCATGAACATTGCTGTTTCTAACTTTGTATTGCTAGGACCCTGCTCACCACGCAGGCAAGCATATGTCTGGCCTTAAATACCTTGGGCTTGCTGAGCACAACGTGAATACATATCAATGAAGTTAACAATAAGTATAAATATTTGCAACATCAGAACCCATGATTTCTAACATGCAAATAGATATATATCTGTTTTACATAACTGTGCATACTCTTATGCTTCAAAATTAACACTTTCTGGAATAATCATATAGGTGTCAGTTATGTATTTATATATACATGGAGCTGTCAGTCAAATTTCATTCAGGCTAGGTTAAAGATTTCTGCTTCAGTTGTTGATGAGGTGCAACATTCTCCAGTGTCAATGCACATATATTGTATTTTTTAACTGTCTGTTGTAATCCTGTCTAAAGATTAAAAGCTAACTTAGATTAAATAATTTTAGTCTCCTTTACAAATGGTGAGTCATGACTGCATGTTTCTTCTGACAGCTAGGGAATACTCTCCAGGTTTGCAAACTGAAAGTCTAACTGGTTCCAATTTTCAGAACAAATTACCATAAATACTTCTATCTTTTAAATTTACGGACATATGAGGCAAAGTCTAGCATAGACACTGCCATGTTCCAAACATGTCCTGTATACAGTGGGGTGACCATCTCCTGAGACTTGCTCAGTGAAATATTCCAAACAGCTTCCATTACCTCTGAAATATAATAGATGACCATTGTGGTTTGACATGGCACAGTGGGATGGTGAAGAGAACCAGAAAAAAAAAAAAAAAAAAAGATAAAAAAAGGTGAAAACTCATGGGTTGAGATAGACATTTTAATGGGACAAAATAATAATAATGATGATGATGATGATAAAAGAATGTACAAAGCAAGTGATGCACAATGCAATTGCTCACCACCCACTGACCGAGGCCCATCCCATCCCTGAGCCAGCCACCCCATATTAATTGTTCAGCATGACACCATATGGTAAGGAATGTCCCTTTGGCCAGTTTGGGTCAGCTGTCCTGGCTGTGTCCCCTCCCACTTCTTGTGCACCCCCAGCCTCCTCGCTGGCAGGGCAGCATAAGAAGCTGAAAATTCCTTGGCTTAGAGCAACCACTACTCTTCAACAACTAAAACATCGGTGTGTTATCAGCATTATTCTCATCCTAAATCCAAAACACAGCACCACACCAGCTACTAGGAAGAAAATTAACTCTATCCCAGCTGAAACCATGACAATGACTTGGCCATGTTGTATCACTAATCACAAATGCTGTCACGTGAAAGTATGAAATGCAACCTCATTCATCTTTCCAGATGTAGAAAATATTTAAAATACACGTATTTAAGGTTTCTAAGTGAATTTCAATTGCAGATGTTAGATGCTTCAGACTTTGGGTTGAACTTGGTCATATTGCCCTTATAGTTTCTGGTTAACAACATTTAAGTTGAAAACTCTGTAATTTCTTTCTTATTGCATCTATGTTGCAAATTTATCTTATTCTAATATCTAACAGCTAAAGCAAAATAATATTTTCAATAACTCATTACAAATGTCCAAAACACCTGGGTAAATTTGAATTTAGGAAAGTGAATCATCTCTTGTTTCTAATTCATAAAGTATTTGAGTTAATCTCCAGGAAGCACTGAAATCCCCTTAGTCAGTGAACAAGTACTTTGGTAAAGTATGGATTTTCAATCTAGCATAAGAATTTCAAGTTGTTTACACACGGAGAATTTCAGTTGCAACCTGAGAGTGACTTTGAATAAAACTCATTTTCATGCCAAAGACAACTCAAAAGCATTCTGGGTAAGTACCTCCAATATCAACAGGGTGAATGAGTTAATGTAGCTTACCCTTCCTTTTAACGTCCTGAAAGAACATTATGGAAAGCAGGAAAACAACTTTAGTGCAGGAACAATCCAGAAAATATGTGCTGTATTCTTATGCTGTGTGTTAAAAAGTGCATTTTGAAAGACCTAGGTAAACAACCTTCAGTTGTTTTTAGCTGTTTTCTCTAATGTCCTTTATTTTATTTCTTTAATGACATTCATTTAAATGTTTGTTAAATAAAATTTCTAGGTATTATGCCATCATCCATAAATTAAATTAGCATCTGGGTATGCTACCAAGTTATCTACTTCATTACCAAGAAGTTCATGTAATCACCATCATCTTTCAACCAACAAATTCATAATTTTTGAAAATGTTAGATTACAGCTCTGCATCCTGCAAATATCCTTGTTTAAATCTACACAGTTCCACTGATTTCACTACTGGACTACCTCTACATTAAAAGTTATTACAGATACAGAAACAGAAGACAGAAAGCTTGGTGCATGTGGAACTCACATTATACAGTATTTTTTGAGGAACTTGCAATCACCAATCACTTGCAATCTTCGTTAGCTGAAAACTTTGTTTAAGAAGAAAATCATTTCATGTTGAATGAAATAGTCATGAGGAAAAAGATGCACTGAATATCCAAACAGCTTAAAAAGTTCTATAAACTAAGCCCCTCTCCTTTTAGCATGAACCATGCTTTTGAGATAAGATGCCTTCATTCCCTTATTTTCATACAAGCCACATGGCCACAGCCCTGAAATCCTCTCTGTTGACTACACCAGTAGTGTATGTCCTTCTTCCTGGCAATTCAGTGCACCAGCCATCTGAGCAGCCACTGGAGTGGTGGCAATAAAAGTATTTCTTTTTTACCAAGCAATTCCTGCAGATGTTCAGAAAGCAGGAGGCCTGGGCTCTTGGCTCCCTGCAGTCAAGGGGTACCGCAGTACGTGCACAAACCTCAAACCCAGGTCACTTACACAAGCTGTTTGCCAGCCAGTCAAAAAAATGAAAAGAGGCAGAAGGAAGAATGGTACCAGCCTAATTGCTAGAAAATTAAGTTGGGAGTGAGTAGGCCTAAGAGCAGGAGGAATGGAGCCTTGGAAAGCAACTAGATACCTTATGAACAAATTTAGGTAGGCTAAATGGTTATTCCAGTTATAGAATAATGATAAATATACATGTAAGAATACAAAGGAAGTCAGTTCATTCAGATTATGTGTTACATACCCACAGAGTCAGAAACTGACCCCAAACTATCAATTCTAAAAGACATGGGGAGGAGGGGACAGAAGGAAAACAGACGACAGACATCCATGACCACTTTGTGCTCTCTGCTCAAGTGACCCTAGGAGCCTCAAGACTGAGTATCCCTAGCAAAACTTAAAAAAAAAAAAGTTTCTAGAATTAAATTAGTATTTTAAGTGTCATGCACATAAATACTGTTATTGTTATGGGGCACATGAATCATCCTTTAAAATATTGTAGGGTCTTCAGAAACAGAAAGTATTTTTCTCATTAATTTTTCCTACAATAGGAAAAAAGTCCTCTATTTTGGTGCTAGCATTTTATGTCCAATGATGTAGCATCTGCAATCTTTGCTAACTAGAAATTAACAGGCCATTTTTATCAATGTAAGCTTCAAATAGAGCTACAGTTTTACACACATTTTACTATTTAGAACCATCTGCAAACATCTGTAACATGGGCAGAAATTAGCGAGTGAGACCCAGATGTTGAAAGCAAATAACATGTCTGATTTCTCTTCCCCTGTATGTTTCATTTGCCCCCTCAGAAATATGAGTAGTTTTATTAAATTCCAATCTGTATCCAATACAGATATGATGTGTAGTCTGAGGTCAATGGCATCTCCCTATGTTTCAGTTTCAATTCTTTTTTGGCTACTTCACCTTGTCTAGAACATGCATCAATAATTTATAAAACAGCTAATTTTTTTATCCTTTTTGCCTCAGATTCTGAAAAATTTCTACTTAAGTTTATGCAAGCTTAGGAACTTCACCAGACAAATATGTAAAGTATTGCTCAGTTCTCTGTTTTGAATTTAACATGTTTAAACAAAGTATTCATATATATATATATATGTATGTATTTTTATATATAAGTATATATGCGTGTGTGTGTGTATTTCACATCCATTAACAGAACCTCATTTGGCATTTTTAGCCTGAATGAAAAATTCAGCCAGGTTTCAGAACTCACAGGAATCTAGAAAATGCCTTGACAAAGATGTGTGGCTAGATCTCCAGTCAGAACACCAGAAAGTTTTTTTTTCTTTTCTGCAAAGGAATAGTTTAAAAATTAGTAGCTTTAGAGTCTGAATTGAACTGCAGAAAAGGCTTCATAACCCACATCATTCTTCTAAAGTCTCAACCTCTGTATTGTAAAGAAAATCACAAAGCAGTTCCTTTCACCTGAAGGTCTCCTAGATGGTACACATGACCAGGTGTAGGAGGCATTTAGGAAGAAGAGGTTGCTATCTTGACCATCTTATCTGCTCTCTCAGGGAAGAAGGTTCTTTTCTCTTCCTGCACTGTCCTCTCTTTTCAGATGAAGCAAAACATTATGCCTCACTGAAGTCTGTGTGAAAGACATGATTTCACTCTTATCTCAGAGTACTTCACACAGTCACAGGGCACTACATGTAGACGCAAACATCTGACACAGAGCTGATTATGGGAAGGGCCACAGAAGGTTGCCCATGACTTAAAACAAATCTCCTTACCTGATGCCTGGGATCTCACTGTTTCCCAAAGGTGCTCACAATCAAGTTGTTAATTCTTCTTTCAGCCCTGAAAGAGCTGGGAGGATAAAAAAAAAAAAGTATTGGCCAATGTTTCTTTAGATTAAGATTTAACCATATACAGGAAGGAAGAAGAATAGACAGACTGTGCAAGCATGAAATTATCTCTGCAGAATCTTGTTCAGATTGGTTAGAGTGGAATATGCAGTTTTCAAAACAGAGAACTATTAAGTAAATCTGACAAACAAGGACAGAGTGAAGTCTTCCAAACCTATCAGGAGTGGCTTAAGATAAAACACACCTTTCTGTCTGTCACAGATCTCATCATCTGTGGATCACCTGCACAAGTTACTCAAGAGTCCTGAAAGTTACTTAAGGAAGACAGATTAAAGCACTCAGGTCAGGGCCACAATGTGTTAAAAGTTCTCTGATTTGAGTTAAATATCAGGAAAGGAGAGGCCTGAGTTTAGCAAGCACAGGATGTAGACGAAAACACAGTCTGAGCACTTGAATATGATTGCGAGGAGGGCAGTGGCATGATAACAGGCAGAGAAGAGCTGGGAAGAAAGCCACTTCTCAAGATGGTAGACTAGACCTGGACATCTACAGTAAGATATACAAAATATGTAACAAAGTAACTTGTCAGATGACGAGCAAATTAGAAAATATTCATGCATGGATATAACAACTAAATCCAAAGAGTTAGTAAAACTGTGTAAAATTCATTTACAGAAAATCACAAAGGACAACTCAGCAGGACAACTCAGTTTCACAGCACGGAAATAAGATTTCTCTGGAATGCAGAGAAATATTCCCAATCCAAAAGACATAATATAAAACAGGGCTACAATTTAACACTTCAGATAGAAATGCAATGATAATACTAATCATTACAGTTTCATTTTGTTGTTTAATTTTGTTATATTAGGGGATATCTTTGCATTTCAGTAAACAACATGCCAGAACAATCACGGTGTTCCCAAGAGCTTTAAATCTTTTTTTTTTTTTTTTTAGGTCCTTTAAAGATCTTTTAAAAGCAACAAAAAAGGATTGTAACTGGTGTTACAACAGGAAATATTACACAACATATATCAGTGTATGTTCATATCATATGAATTACATCTTTTTTTATCCCCTGCCAAGATGCAAGGTACCTTAGGAAATGTATATTGATAAAGTAGATTACCTTGGCCTTAACGCTGCCTCAACCACATATCCCTCAGCCCTACCTTGAACCTTATTTTTAATTATGATTAATATATATGGAACATGCAGAGCACAATTATGCCCTGCAATGCAAGTGTAGGCCTCCCATGGAGTTCAATGGAATCTGCACGCATGTGTCAGAGGACAGAAATTGTCTCAATATGTTTAATAAAAATCATCTCTTCTGCCCTCTGCCTCCAGGCAGATTCCCATTTCTAACCCTAGTATCATCCATGATTAATAATGCACATGTGTTAAAAATGAAAACTCTTTCTCCCTATCGTCTCTGCACTCATTGTTAATAAATATGTTTATAATTAAAATCTTCTCCCCCTGCCTTCTTCTGGCCAGTAGCAGATTCCCAACATTGCTCCCACTCTTATGAGCCATAACAAATATATCTAAAGTTAAAACCATTTTCTTCAGCTGTAGAAGTCCTTTGCCATCCAGTTTTCATCTTCAGCTCCTGGAAATATTTTGGCAGCAGATACGACCCCTCCCCAGTGCATCTCTCAATCTAACTGCCACTCCTTTGAGCTAACTTTAACAGGCTGCTTCAAAGCAGGAACAAACCAGAGCGCTCAGGAGGTCAAGAGTTCCTCTGCCACATGCAGCTGTGCTCAGAAAAGCACAGTGTGCAAGAACAAGGTAGCCACAATGAAAGCCAAAGTGGCACAAAAAAAAAAAAAAAAGGGGGGGGCATGCCCACCATCTTCATGCCAACCGATGTACTTACCATGTTGAAAATTGCTCTCATGAAAGCAAAACATGAAAGTGTTTTTTCAGCTGAGCAATAGTTTTTGCTTGATAGATTCCCCTTTTCTAGCCCATTACTAACAGGAAAAATTTTGTCAATGCTATTCTTTTCTGCAGTCAGTATTGGCAGCCCAAATACTGCCAAACTAGCATCTTTGAACATCTGACTATTACTTCTAAGGTATATATTGAAAAAGAGAGGAAGATAGGTAGCATTATAAAAATACAGAAAATGCAACTATTTGGTTATGTCAAGTGGCTGGATTACCAAAAGCAAATAACAGTTGTAATTTGGCCTTCATTCTTGAGAAAATAATAAACAAACCAGGAACTGATGGCTTTCTCAGGTGCACAAAGTTAAAAGAACAGCTTTGCAGGTGTGAGGCCCTCCGTGGGTGTGACAAGAAGGAATGCTGAACAATAAACAACCATTACATTTAACATAGCCAAGGAAAAGAAGACTGTACCAATAACTCACTACTTCCATTTCATTTCACCCCAGAAATGCTCAACACTTTTTTTTTTTTTTTTTTTATCAAAGAATGAATAAAAGGGGAGGTGGGTAGAGATTCCTCCACAACATTAGAAGGGTCTAATGTAACACGTTGCAGTAGGGTTCAGGGAATGTATCCTGTGGCCATTCCAATAAAACCTGTGTTGGCATTCTGATTGTGCAGATACTCAGCAGTGTTAATTTTAGTTGCAGTAAAGGCTACTAAGACTGCATGTTTATCTCTACAATAAGTGCTCTGACTGGAGATTACACAGTTACTTGGACTAGTGTTAAACTAGCCATCAAAGGTGCTACAGTGCAGATATTATCAATAAAACTGAGACAGCAAATGGAG
The DNA here is from genome assembly GCA_013399115.1 of Anseranas semipalmata. Lineage (NCBI taxonomy): Eukaryota > Metazoa > Chordata > Aves > Anseriformes > Anseranatidae > Anseranas > Anseranas semipalmata. The sequence continues at coordinate 294,116 of VXAA01007454.1, forward strand.
TTCCAACAACGACAGTACTGGCTTACTATGCCTCGGAAGAAAAAAAAAAAAAAGAAGAAAAAAAAAAAGAGGATCTCTGAAACAAGATATCCAACTATACTTGAAAGACAATGAACAGATCCATGCGCTTCAGGAATTATGAATCCTGCTTCCAAGGACACAAGTGTTCTCTGCTAGGCTCTGGATTTGCCTATTAAAATGCAATAATGGCCTATTAGAAGTCTGTCAAAAGGAAAAGAGAATTATTCCAGAGAAGTAGGTTAGAGAAAATAATGAAGAGTGTGAGACTGCAACAGAAAGAGACATGTTTGCTGGGGAAGAACAGGCTGTCTCTGTAGGCCTACTCAGATCCAGGAAGGATAGGCCTTGGAGAATGCCTGGTTTGCCTTTTAAAGGTAGTTCCCCTCAAACAATTGTTCTCGTGAGTTATGCTTTGTTGTAAAAGGCATTTTGATTACTGATTACCAATCTTCCAGTTTGGAGGGAAGAGAGGTGCATGTGAGCACGTCATGGGGAACTGGAAGTTAAGATGGGACTGAAAGTTAAGATTAATCTTAAAAATAAAGGAGTTGCATGACTCATGAATTATTTCTGGTCTGGTATAATGAGGACATTCCCTGGGAACAAGAAAAGTCATAGGTGTGTTCTGCCTATGGACAAAAAACAACTGTGTATATCTCCTTGTGGAAAAAATAAATATAAAAATTTTGAGGGACTGACCATTTTTCTAGGGTATTTTTAACCTGGTTTTAAATTCTATAGAAGAGATGCATAATTCTGTATCAGCTTTACTTTGTAGGAGAATTTAAAAAATAAATAGATTTTCTTAAGCCTACTTCTTGTACAGGATTCTGCAAAACCATCTGTCCCTTATACTTCCCAATACACTAGGGTGGACTGCAAAATGAGAAGTTAAGAACCTAGTCCAGAAGAACAGCATGCATGGGCATTTTGAGTGTCTCAAAGGAATTTATTGGAGCTGAGAATTTGGCCCAGTATACCAAGTGCAGCCTGTCTGGAAGAGTTCCTGTTGGCTGTCACATACCATATAGCAGTTCAGAGCTGAAAGCTGCAACAACTAAAATGCATTTTTAATGGCTGAAGTTGTAAAAATTAATAATATTAATAATAATGACCTTGTAAAGTAATGAAGAAGAAGAAAATTATTTTCCAAAAATGGAAACATATTAAATAATCCATTATAATTTATTTCTTTTTCCTAAGGAGAAAGTTACTTTTATCTGCTTTTCAGTAACAATATTAAGCAGTCCAGTAATGTTTAGTGCAGACAGCTATTTCAAACTAAAAATGACAAGTTGCATTTACTATGCAATCAACACGCTCTCCAAAGAAAGATTCTTCTCATATTAAATGTAACATTTGGTTCAAGTTCCAATAAGCTGAAATTTTATTATTGCATTCTTTAAAAACAACATGAGCCTTGTAACAATTAGAACTGATTATAATCAAGTCCAAGATAGGAAACATTTCCCATGACCTCCCCTGAAGTCTTTGGATGTCCTTTGTCTTACGTTGATTCTCTTCCATATGCTTGCCCTGGACTTTGCATTAGGATGATATTTAGGGTCAAACCAAGCTTAAAAGTTTCATGGTCATAGTTTTTGCAAGTTTTTATTATTATTATTGTTATTTTTTTTCTAAATTAGATCCTTTTCTTACTCTACCAACCTAGGGAGTATCCCTTATCTTAAGGTGTTGTGGAAAATACATAATCATCATATATGGTAGGCTATCAAATAAATACTTTACAAAATGATGTTAGCTGTAATAACTATCTTCCTCAAAATCAGTCTGTTCATTAGGCCTTAAATGACTGATAGCAGTATTAGTTTGTCAATCTAATGGTAGCAAACAGAGTTCCCGACAAGCAGCCTCTAGCTTTAAATAAAATTATAAGTGCACACTTAAAGGATATTGTAAGCTTCAGGAATGTCCATTTAATTTTAAAAGACCTGGGGGAGTATTTATATACTCACTATTTCCACTCTGCCTTTTAGGAGTCCCTCACCACTACCAGAAGGGGACACCTGCTGGAAATAAAAATCAAGGACAAAAATAACCCCTGGTGGTTTCTGCTAAATTGTTGCTTGCCACTGCTGGAATCTAACGCATGTGTTCATTTAATTCCTACAGCCATGCTCTTATATTCAACACTGATGTCTGCACAGTTATTCATGGCATTCTACTGCAAAGTGTTCTGATTTGGATTCTTTTTATTGTGAAACTTTTCAGTGCATTAGGTAAAGGGCTCTTGTTTAAATCCCAATAAAAGGCACACTTCCTAACCACTATTATTCGTCTGTTTTCTATAAGACTGGCACCTAAAATGCTGCTTTTCCATTTTATGGTTACGTTTGCAATAGTATTAGTTCCATTTCTAGATAAAAGAAGAAAGCATTCTGTCAAAGAAATTATTCATTACATACTGGAAAATAAATTAAAAAAAGAAGAAGAAGAAGCTGGGGGAAGATGTGTGGGGCAAAGAACAGCTTCAGTGTGCATGTTGTTGATCCAAAGAAAGACAATTTCCAACATTTAGTCACTTGCTCTTAAACAACAATAAATAAATAAAATTCCAATTATAAGGACAATCAGACATCAGTATATACGTAACAACCAAACTACATTGTTTTGTTGTTGTTTAAAACGATTTTGTAAACAGTTCACACATCCAGATTCTTACTGCATGGAGCACATTGTTGTTGATGCATTTTGGGGAAATGAAATTATAAAACACTTGTCACTCAAGCTCCAATTCAGTAATTAGGTACTTCACACAATGATTGGGAATATCCACACATTTAACTCTGAGCTCAAGCTTAAGCACGGTTATGAGTTAGCCTTCATCAGAAAAGAGAGAGAGATGAAGAAAGAGAAATAAATAATTACACAGGGAGGTTAAAAAGTGTTTGAAAATTCTTTTTACATACTTCATACAAAGTAGACATGGATATGAGAGCTCTTGATTTGCTTGCTTCTTCAGTAATCCTTTCATGATCAGGTGCAAGATTAGAAGTGAATATTACGAAAGTGGAAGTTAATGATAAGATGTTATTCCATTAAAGGTAACAAGTTTTCTCAGCTTATTGAAGTTCAGTACATTGTGTCCTGAATGAACAGAGTTCCCTGGGGTAACCAGAAAGAAAATAATGAAATTTATTTTGGTTTTCCCCAGTGTGTGCTAAGTGTTTCATAAAGGAAAAGAGGCCATATCTAAAATATAATGAAGTACCTAACATGCACCTTGAATAGAATTGAGGTGCTACTGTCCAAAAGTCAGATCCTGACAATATGAACCACTGCCCCTCACCAGATCCAGACCTGTTGAACTGAGACCCTCAAGACCTAATTGATGTGTCAGCACGGCACCTAACTGGACCCCTGTGAGGCCCTTCTCCAGCCAAAGCGATCAACAGTGCCTCTGAAGCACTCCTACCATGCACATCTCCCACCAGAGCTGGTCTCCCTGTGCAGCCATCACCTTCTCTTAATCACGGCAAAAAATGTAGTAGTGCTGGGGTGTCCTGTCCTCTAGATAGAGCAAGGAATGTCTCACCCCCCAAAGTGACACACGAGACCCCACCGCCCCCTCTGCAGGGGTGCTTCAACCTTTGCCACCTGTTTTCCAAGACAACATCCCAGCAGGGGCCTCTGGGAGGCAGGGAGGGACTCTGGCTACTCCAGGGCAGCTCATGTACCTGGTATGAATCAATCAGAGACATGGATGATCCACAACAGCTTATTGTGGTGTGTGTATTCATATATGTATATTTATATATATATATATACACATATTTTTTACTACACTTGTTACATACAAGGGGAAGAACAGAAAAGACTGAGAAGTGCCTTTTTGGGAGGGATTAGAAAGACATCTTAGTGAGCAGGGTTAAAAAGACATTTGAAATAAATAAGAAGGATTAAGGATTTCTTCCACTGCTGTAAAAAGTACTTATACACTAGCTCTAAGGATGTGGTTCTCATTAGTCCCAGCAAAACATAAGATACAAACAAAGACAAAATATAACATAAAGCACTGAAGTGATTTAAACCAGTGACACCAAGTGTGTACTGAGTCAGTACAATCCTAGCATTAATGAACATGTTGCAAGTGGCTTCTGTTAGCTAAAGGAAGAGTCCAAATTTCATCCTGCTGATGGCGTCTCTGTGAAAGCAAAGGCTTTTCAAGTGTGAATGCACTTTAAAGTATTTTTACCTTTCCACAGTTACATTAAAACCTCTAAGGGTACCTCAAAAGTCATATCCCACCCCCCCCCTTTTTTTTTCCTCAGTTAATTTAATGTTTATTTAGCGTGTTTTAATTTAGAAGTTGAAAGAGAGTGGTTTCTCTACACAGAGCAGATTCACATTTATTCTTATCCAGGGAGTATACACCTGGAACATATCACTCACTCCTGCCTTTTCTGTTGCTGTTCTGTACTGCAGGGCTGGACAGTTGACACTTTGATAACACAAGCCACAGTGGAAGAATCAGCTAAGATATAAACTCAAGTGCAACTTTAAATTCAGCTTTGAAAAAAGATCATTACTGGGAAGCGATAAAACTGTAAGACAACCTTAATTAAAAAAGACATTAGAATATTACATATCTTTTTTTTTTTTTCCAACAATATTTTAGTAGAGAAAGCCCTCTGAAAATTTTTCTTAATATTTTTAGAAGATGTGTAGTACAGTGGTAGTATACAATGGAAGAGCAATTATAGTTATCGTTTCAGATGAGGTGTGTTGAAAGAACTAGGACTGACGCAAGTTGGCAGCCTTGTAGTTTGCTTTCTTATTACTACCATCTGTGTCAACTTCAGTATCTATTACAAGGAGAAAGAAGCAGAAGTGCTTTCTTGTGTACGTGACCCCGTTTACGTGCAGACCTTAAATATCTGCAGCACAGACTGGAAGTGTGCTCATTCTCCACTAAACATAGTGAGAGATTCCAATGGCCAGATAACTGTTCAGTTTATCAGCTTGTAAACAAAACTTAGTGATAATATTGTGCTTTTCTTCTTTTCCATAAGACTTTACTCTGGATTTTTTTTTCCTAACAACTGTCACGATGCTGATGAAAAACAATCTCTTTGCCTTTTCGAACCTGATGTCTCTTGCAGTAGCGATATTTTATAAAACCTAAGAGAGTAGTAGAGTAGTGTTTTAAGGTGTTTTGTTTTGTTTTGTTCTAACAACAAAGTAATTGTGCCAGATGAAAGTAAGTGAAGAAAAAACATTGCACCTAATATGTGAAACAGTTGGTTTATAAATTAGTTTGGAAGCAGCCTGAATTATTTCAGGGAATGTAAGTGGACTGTAACCAACTGCAAGCTTAATGTCCAAAAGAATACTGCTGATACTGGATTTTTAGAGTCCCTTACTGAGTTTGTAAGAAGATGACATCATTTGTAGACTTACTGGGATGACTGGTAGTTTATATACATTAATGGTAGTTTATATATACCTTTCAAACCAGAAGCAGAGAAAAATGTATTTAAGAGTGTGTAGCAGAAAAAAAGTATGCTGCCCTGCTTGCCAATGCTGAAAACAAGATTTTTATTTCACAACCTTCAAAAAGTTGCATTCACCTCCCAACAATTTCATCTTTACAGTGGTTACAGTGTTACCTGTCCTTTCTGTCTCTCCCATCATATTCTGTTGTAATCAATCCCCAAAACAGAGGTGATTAGATGCTTCCTTAACACAGAAAAATACTGGTATCCCTAGAAAGCGACCCAAAGAGTACTGAAATGAGGGGGTAACAGAAGATATTTTTGTTTGAATTCCATTCCTGGGTAGCAGAGAGAATCTAATCCCTGTGAACTCACAGCTGGCTTACTCCCAGTAAGATTACAGAGTAATCTTCCATTACAAAGCACAGCCCCTAATTGGGCATAATTATTGCCTATCATAATCAAATCATGTTTCCAACAGCAAGCCTCACTGGATGCTTCAGAGAAGGAACAAAATCATAGAAATGTCTCAGAGCATTACTACAGAAAGTTGAATGATACTGTTGATAACTATAAATTATAGATCAGCCCAAAATTTGACTACAAAGCCACACTCTGAACTATTTTTCTATCTTGGAAAATGGTCCCTCCAGGTGAATACTCAAGAGGGTGACAAGAAGCGTAAGAATATTTTCACTTCCATCCGCATGGCTGGAATACCTTTCCATGTGCAGCATTCTTTTTACACCAAGGTATATTTTGTCTCCACACAGGTACTCTTAACTGGGGCATGCCAGCCCATTCTTCTAGAGACATTCCCAGGGAGACAGCATGTGAACAGGTAGCAATAAGGATGTGACCACTGGTGCGTCACATTTCAGGGAAACAGGTATTTTAAAAACTGTCAAGAATCTGTTTCTGAGTAGTCAAGATTATTTGGTAGGAATTATATACGAAAATTCTGGTGTTAAAATACTAGTAAAGAGAGTGTTATTGACTCTCCAATTCAGATGTACATATTTTCTTTTAAAGTGACTGTTGACTTTGGTGAATACCCGATGAAAAATGTCTGTCTATACAACAACACCTATACAGAAATCCAGATAAGCCACAGTTCCACTGAAATTGTAGTGGTTTAGATATAGTCGATGACGGGTGGCCACAACTAATCAATGCCACACGCACTTCCTAAACTGGACCTACTTTAGTAACTAAGTCCTTACAGAATAAGTGGTTTCCTTTGACTTCTAAAATCTGTGATATTCCAACAGGGACATTAATGAACGGTAATGATCACTGAAGAACACGGGGACCTCCTAATTTTGTTTTTGCAAATGTTGCGTTAGTGTTAACTATTACTACCTCAGGAAATATGAAATAAATGAATACAAAGTACACATAAAATATCTGTGTAAGAAAGGAGAAAGGTGAACTTTGAATCACACCTCAGCTTCATCACTCAAAAATACATGCTTTGAAAGAATTGCATATTTTTTATTAGAAGTTTGCTTTCTTAGATTTCAGAAGTTTAACAGAATATGAAAAGCAGATGACAGATGATTTTGAAGAACATAATTCTGAATTTGACAGTGAACTTTGTACTTATCTAGTGTTTTACAGATAGATTTCTTTGGCCAACTTAAGCCTATATGAGGTAGGATGAATGAGACCCAAAGAAGTTACATAAACCCATTCATGAAAGAAAAAGNAAAAAAGGAGAACTGAAGGTTAATCCAGGAAATGGAAGTAAGAGAATTCTTCTAGAGGTGATCAGACCCAAGAAGAATAAGGAGTAGTATACTTACAGTTTTACACCATACATTGCAAAAATGTTTATAACTTCATACATACACTTTAGACTATGCCATCATTACAAGAAATTTACCAAATTGCAACAAAACTGCAACTGAAAATATAAGTATAGCTCCCACCTATGCAGTCTTTTTTACATCCCCAGGCAGTGTGAAATTGTTACAATTACAATGGCTGATTAGATAAGCATAAGAAGAGAATGCCAATTTACATGTCTATACCCTCAGCAAGTTTGC
>VXAA01007454.1:302028-324768 GCA_013399115.1 Anseranas semipalmata
GTTGATAGTGATAGGACAAGGGGGAATGGTTACAAACTAAGACAGGGGAGATTTAGGTTGGATATTAGGAGGAATTTTTTCACTCAGAGGGTGGTGAGGCACTGGAACAGGTTGCCCAGAGAGGTTGTGGATGCCCCATCCCTGGAGGCATTCAAGGCCAGGCTGGATGTGGCGCTGGGCAGCCTGCTCTAGTAGTTGGCAACCCTGCCCAGAGCAGGGGGGTTGAAACTAGATGATCTTTAAGGTCCTTTTCAACCTATGCCGTTCTATGGTTCTATGGTTCTATGGTTCTATATTATACTTCTAATTGGGGCAGCAATTCTATTCAACAACCTGCCTTTACCTGATTCCTGGAACCAGCTGTTTGTAAGAGGGAATATTGGCTGCCATTGACTATTTCTTTCTCTCAAAGTATCACTTGCTATTAAGTCTAAAATGTGAGTATCTATCTTAAGTGTCTCTGAATCTTCAAAAGTCAAGTTCGGCGAATGACATTGCAAATAAAATTATATTGCTTCAGCTCTATCGTCCAATATCCTAAGATTATATTTATTCTGTGTTTGGTTTTATGTTCCTTTAATTTCTGATTTTTTTTTCTATAAAAACTTCTAAACTGCATTCCCCAGGATCACATAACATTTTTATCAGCATTTTGCCTCGTAAATATTTTGAAGCTTTGCATGACTGAAACACTCTTAGAACAGGTGCTAGAATCTGTCTAATAAGGAAATAAGTCCTACTACGGAAATAGGGTTTTCTCCTGATTTCAATGTCTTTTTTTTTTTTTTAAATTTCCTTCGGTAACTTGTGTCTCATTATTATGTGTCAGGCATATGATAAATCTCAGCCTTTGTCTGACTTACGGAAAAAGAAAAAGGTAATGGATGTTCCAAAGGTTTGGAACAACAAGTGTTCAGAATGTGCTTGAAATTTAACAGAGCAACCATGCCTTCACACTGTTTCATTAACCTTGAACAATGGGAAAAAATGCACAGAAATGAACATTTCATTAATAGGTGTGGTGATCTCTGGGAGGAAAAATGAAAGAACAGAAACATTTCCAGTTCTGTAAATCATCCTGACAGAAGCAGATGGAACCATGTCCTACCTCTGATAAAACTATTATCTCCAATGTCAGGGCATTTCAGGACATCTGAGTAGTTGAATATTTTTTTGCTGGAATATCTGATGAGGTGTTTACAAGAAAAATTAGAAGCACCTTGCATTGCTGTGCTTGCCCCGAGCACTTACACAGATCTAGTAGCATACATTTGGCAAGTGTTTGTCTATGAGAGACTTTACGGGAAACTCTGATTTCATCTCATAGTGGGAGGCTCAACAGATATCCAAGACAAAAGCTAAAGTAATGATGACAGGCTTATGTTAATGGCATTCTCTGTGAACCCTACTGAAAGAATGGACAGCCACAGGAGAGTTGACACAGATCCTTCAAAAGCATCTATCTGAGACATCAAGTTATGTATCTAAATAATTTTTCTTGCTAATCAAGCAATTTGCATCATTATTATAGGAAAATTAAGAACTTAAAATTTAGCCTTTTCCCCTTTTGAAGGAGATAACCAGGTCTGTAACTATGCTTATACAAGGAGAAGTCAGAAAATCCTGTTTCCTAAAAGTCCCCTCGGAGAATTCAGCTCTCAAAATCTTTCCTTCTTCTTCCTCCCTGTTTGCTTCAATGGCTGTGGTTAGTGTGGGTCACACGGCTGATGATCACTGCTGTCTCAGTCAGTATTTCAAACCTGATCTCAAGAAATACTTAGCATACAAGTCCCTCCATTTACCTCCATGTTTTGTTCTGTTTGCTGTCTGCTCCTTTGTTTATGTCAAGATTGTCCATAGGCATCCAATGATTGCCAGAAATCAAATTACCTTCAGGTAAAATTCCACAGTTCTCTTCCACAGTGCACCAATATCAAATTAATTGGAAGTTGGTAGCAATAGAAAAACTCTATAGATATAGTCACAAAAAGCTATACTTCCTGTTCAAAGAAGACTGTCCTTTTCATAAGAATTCTCAAAATACTATATACTACATACTCAGAATTTCTGAGTTCACAATTTATTAACTTCAATAATTAAAATCCTAGGAATTATTTCATTGTTCCATATTTTCCCATCCACAGTCTCAGAGAACCTGCATCTCAGAGAACCCTCTATCCCTTAAAAGTCTTTTTTGCTTTTTTTCATGAAAACAAGTCCTCAGATAAACCATTGTTGTCTTCCCTATGCCCTCTCTGGTGACAGCTGCAGACCTAAAAATTCCCTAACTCTTGGCTAAGACACCTTGCAGTTAGAGGAGGGGAAAGTAAAATGCATATGGGTCTCCTGCAGAACAAGCAGTAGAAAAACAGTGATTAAATGCTTCCAGAAGCTGTAGAAGGAAGGGAGCTAAGGCATAAACTTCACATCCTTTTTGTAAGTACTCACTCCTGCTGTGTTGCAATTTTTAGGCAAGCAGAAGATGATGACTTTTTTAATAAACAAACAAAAAGATGTATGAAAATATGGCATGCAGCAATACGCAATAGGACTGCTTGCTTGCTTGACTATTCTTATTATCAGTAAATGTAATGATGTATAATACCAATGTAGTAGCACCTATCTAAAGAAAAAACAACCTACATATGCAAAGCCCCTTATTCTTTACATGTAAAAACTGATGAACCTTCATTTACTTCTTTGACTACATTTCCTAGAATATCTTTGCCTATCAACATTTCCTAAAATTCATGTCCAAGTGGTCAAACTGCACTTCAAGAGCAAGTTAGAGTGAGTCCAGAGGAGGGCCATGAGGATGATCAAAGGACTGGAGCACCTCTCCTATGAAGACAGGCTGAGAGGGTTGGGGTTGTTCAGCCTGGAGAAGAGAAAGCTCTGGGAGACCTTATAGTGGCCTTCCTGTACCTAAAGGGGGCCTACAGGAAAGCTGGAGAGGAACTCTTTGTCAGGGAGTGTAGTGATAGGACAAGGAGTAATGATTTTAAACTAAAAGAGGGAAGATTTAGGTTAGATATAAAGAAAAAAATCTTTCCTATGAGGGTGGTGAGGCACTGGAACAGGTTGCCTAGAGAAGCTGTGGATGCCCCATCCCTGGTAGTGTTCAAGGCCAGGTTGGATGGGGCTTTGGGCAACTTGGCCTAGCAGAAGGTGTCCCTGTCCATGGCAGGGGGTTGGAACTGGATGGTCTTTAAGGTCCCTTCCAACACAAAGCATTCTAATATTCTATTATTCTATGATTCAAACAGCAAAATAGAATATTGGATGATCATAGAAATCTATTTTGGGCTGCACAAACAGATACAGACACCCACTCGAAATATTGTGTCTCTATATTATACAAGATACTTTCTGAACTTTGAAAAAGGCAAAAAAGAAGCAATACTTCAAAGGTCATGATGAAACAAAGAAAAAACCAAGGATTTTTTGTTGTTGTTAACAGAACTATAAAGAAAATTTTCCCATCATCAAAAATAATTAAAATGTAGTGCAAGGCATATTAAAAAAAGGATATTTTTCATGAACATTTGTAGACAACAACTTCCATCTAATTCTATTTATTAGGCTGAGAGTTATCTATGTCTAGAGATTCCTCAGAGGTCTTAAATAGTTCTTAAAAAGTGTACAAGTCTCATATCGGCAATTCAGCACAGATGTAAATTTCATCAACTTAGAGGTGTAAATTCTTTTTGAGAGACTATCCATTTCTCACACTTTCTGTTGGGGTTTTCAAATCTTTTTTGTGAAAGCAAGAATTTTCTTACTTCTTTTATTTTGGGTGGGGGGCGGGGGGTGGGCAGGGAGTGGTAAAAAAATGTCCTTACAGAGAAGCAGTAAACAAACAAGGGGAAATTTGTTCATAACTGTGCACTATATTAGTTTCATTATCGACATTTTACAAGAATGCTCCTGTATAAAAAATGCAGGATACTGCATAACGTAGGAAACATTACACCTTAAAGTGTTGGAAACAACCAGACTTCTCCAGCTGTTACTAAAAGAAATGCGGGTCTCTGTTTCTATACAGTTTATGACTCTTCTAAATTTTGTAAACTCATTCCTAAATTCATGCATTTTTCCACACTTCATTTTATTTATTGCGGTTTCTGATTCCCCCATTACCCCTACAGAAACAAGGAAGAATTGTGTCAATCTTTCCGAATGTTAGAGATATTTCTCATTTTCTCCACTGAGTGGGCACTTGTTAATGTTGTCAGCAACCCTGCCTATTTGAATAAACTGAATGATACATGAGAGAAGTAAATAGGAACCACAAGAAGAGCAGGTGGGAAAATGTGTTGCCCTGTTACTATCCAGACAAGCAATCCCACTACGTATGTACTCAAACCAAACACCTAACAGTGGAGTAATCAGGTATATAAATGCCAATGAGCCTTTTGCCAGTAACAGACTCCTAATGACGTGTGATAATTACAAGGTATTTGTTTATGCTGATAACTATTCCATCACACATGCTTCTTCCATCATAAAGTAGGCTATCTTAGCTCCAGAAAATGAGTTATTCCCAGACAGGTAATTAAATTACATAAAGCACTTAACCAAAGTATACAGCAATCTAATTTGCTATCCATGTTAACCTGGGGATTTTACTACTCTGAAGGAGGAATCTTAGTATACCACACAAATAAAAGTACCTAGGTTGGTACTCAAACATGCAGCTGTGCAGACATGTCTTGTAATACAGTTGTAATCTAGCTCTCAAAGCATATGTCTATTGCCCCTTAAAAACATTATAAGGAATAATTAATCGTTTTCATCATACATGGCATGGGCAATGTCTAGAAATATGAAACTGGAAAACCAAATGCTTATTTATCTTGGTCATAAAATAAAAACAAAATAAAACATATATTTACAATTGGAAAAGGTTTGAGCTGACAGACTGCTGCTCAGAGCTCCTATTATTTTAACCTAGAGAGCGTATGAAAGAATACTGCAAACAGATTGTTCAAATGTTTTAATCACCTGCTGAATAAAGTCTGCAAGACAGTTTGATGTTGTCAAGAATCAATTAGCACTCTAGCTGCTGAAATGAGAAACAGGTAACTGGCCTGGGTACATCCACTCAGTAGCAGAAAACTGTAAATCAGGCCAAGAAGTGCGAAGTCTGAAGTGAAACTGATCCATTCCAGTCCCCCTGTCCATATAGCCACCAGCATCCCTTTGCATTGCAGGACTAATATCAGCTTTAATGGGTGCCAACTGGACTAAGATACAAATTTGACTAAAACCACAGCTTCAATTCACAAAGATTATTAAACAGTCATAAAACAGAACAGAATCCACTTTTAAAGGCTTACCAATTTCAAAGTCTTTTTTTTTCTCTTCTTTTCTTTTCTTTTCTTTTCTTTTCTTTTCTTTTCTTTTCTTTTCTTTTCTTTTCTTTTCTTTTCCCTCTCCCCACAGATTTATAATTTATATAACGAAGGGAAAGTAAGTCTGAAGCATCCAGATTTTCTATTCAGTAAAACAGAACCTCCTTAGACTTTATGTTATTAACTGTGTTGTAAGGTCAGTCCCCAACACTGTCCATACAGAGCCATCAGTAGCATCCATTACTGAATTTAAACAAGTAAGGTAGTATTTTTTAACTAGAAAAGGTGTCACAGATTTTAGAAGGCTTAAAAGCAAGACATTATCTTTTTAAGCTGGAAAGAGTTAATGGGATTTACTAGCCCATCACTTAGAAAAAAAAAAAAAAAAAAAGGAAAAAAAGTATTCTTGACAAGGAAATGAAAGGTGGAGTGCTTACGCTGTTGCGTATCACCCAGTGATTACACCTCAGGAAGTATTATCTTGGCCGGTCTGGGCCATCCCACTTCCGATTGGCACTTCCTCTGCAACCTCCCATCCTTTCCCTGCTGTTTTATGTGGAACTTACTAGCTCCTGTGCTTTCCTTATTTAATTCTCCCTAAGGGCATCAGCAGGGATTGAAGTAAACAGTGTGCTCTTATTTCTAATGTACATGCACGCCAGAGAAAAGGCCCAAACCTTGGCTTCCTTCACAGAGGCTGCTCCGTGCCAGACTGCTAGTACAAAGAAACTTCAAAGAACTTTTTGGTAGTGACTGAAATTTCCCTCATTTTGCAAGAGTCTCTGGTTATGGATACCCTGGACAAATAAGCATCCCTCTAGCTTTACCTCTGTATTTGGAGTTTGCAAGCTGTTTTTAAGGTACAGCTAAGTGAAAAAAATGTATCTCGAGTGCTGTTCTAGCAATTCAGTTACTAAAATGGCCTACAGGAGGACTCGTGCAGCTGGATGTAAATTCAAGCAGGCCTGAGCCTATACCAAAGTATGCTGGTGCTAGAGTATGCCAGGATGCCGAAAGTAGTGTTCAGTCAGTTTTGTCCTTCCATCCAAATTTTGTACCGCGTGGAATTTGACTGGACCTGCCCAAACACTTTTGTCGTCAGCTGGTTGCAGACCACTGCTTCTCAGATGAGTTCCAACAAACCCAAACTTGATTTTACAACTATTTTTGGTTTTATACCAGTACTGGCACTCCTTACTTTCCTTGTAATATGGCATAAACATCAATTACTACTCTAAACATCAGTACAGAGAGTTCACAGATCTTTTTTCCTTTTTTTTTTTTTTTTTCATTTTGTAATTCCCTTCAACAACTACTGAATGTACTTCTCGGATGAAGATGTAGTTTTAAGAACAACAGCCTGGGTGTGTTATGGAATGTGTTTAAGCATGGCAACAAATATGTGTTTTGTTGTTGTTGTTGTTTATAGTGCCTGCTGGTGTTGCTTTGATGCTTCTTGTTGCTTGGGCTGCATCTACTAAAACATAACGAAAATATAATCGTTCCTGAAAATAATGGAATTTACTGCAGTGATAAGATTATTTTCACGCTCAACACTCACAAATCATTCCCATACTGACTCCATGTTTCAAAGTGACATTTAACATATGCAAATGTTTTGTGGTTTACTATTTTTGTATTATGCTTGTGTCACTGTGTGCACACTGCTCACTATAGTCTAAGAGTTTTTATTTATATGCACTACACTATCTCAGACTAAACACATTTTGTGAGCAAGTACCTCAAAGTTTTGAAAGGAAGTTTTCCAAACAGATCTTTACTCTTGAGAAAATTAGTGGGCAGTTCTTAATACATTCCATTAAACATATCAATTGTATGGCTGTAAAATGACATCTAGTCTGAATATGATTAATCTAGTCTTGTTCATCTTTGAATAATTCATTTGGAAAACACAGAATCAAGTCTGCTTCATAGTCCTAAATATAAGCCAAATACATCATCCATCCTTTCTCTAAAATTTAAGGCTGTCAGATGACATCAGACTCTGAGTAGGTAGGGTCTTCAGTTTGCCAAGTCTTCCTCACAGAGGATGGCTACAACCTCTGTGTTGCTTTTATATCCACAAAGACACCCCCTTCCCCTGGCTAGAACTCAGTGAAGCATAAAGTTATGTCTGCTCAAATCTAATTGTAGACTAAGGGTCTTTAATAATTCATTTTCCCAGTCATACAGTTCCCTAGGGCAACTGTAAACCAAAAATGCCAGTGGCTTGGTGATTCAACTATAGGTGCAATATCAGGGGAAAGAAGACCTGTACCTCTTCCAAGCTGCATCTCCCAAGTTTCTTGCATGTGTGCACACATCAGATAATAAAAAACCATCCTGCTTTACTTACTGTGCCCTACTATAACCACATCATGCAGAGTTTTTCACTGATAGATTTGAAAAACAACATTTTTTCTTTATATGATACAGCACTGGGGTTATGTGCAGTAAACTCTAAGTATCATGCCAAAGATCTAAAAGTGGATCAAACATAAAACATGGGGATTTAGATGTAGCCCTTTTTAATTAAGCACAAAGACTTGCATTGTTTTAAGGAACTGAGCTTACCTTATTCCTGCCTTAATTGACCTGGGTTTGAAACGCTATCAGGGAACTTCTGTTAACAAAACAACAACAACAAAAAACTGTTCACACAGTGCTGCACCCTTCCAAACAGAGTTGCCATAAAGAAAGGAAATTTATCTCAAAAGGGATAGAGAGGAAGGGAGGGGGAAGCCTTTTTTGTTTGGATCAGAGTGCATTTGCCTGGTTTTAAACAGCTTAACTTTGATCCAGCCTTCAAAACCTCAGTGCATTTGCTTTTACAGTGTCTCTATTCCTCATCTTTAATACTAACTTACAATACAGGGCACCATGCCAAGGAGAGGAGGAGAGCTCAGCACACAGTTTCAGTGTTTGGCCTTGGAAACTCTGACCTTCATCTCTCAGGCTTCAACCTACTGAAAAAAGGTCTACTGAATTTTGAGCTGATAATCTGTAACATAACCAGAAAAATAAACGCTCTGGCAGATAGCAGGAAGAGACTCTCCTGGTTTAAAGGCAACAGCAGTAGTACACAAGAATTTGATCACACAGATACTAGATAGTAATAAGACAGAATAAGCACAGCACACTGGTACTTCTTGGGCTTTCTAATGCAGAGGAAGAAGCTGATGTCCTGATGCAGACTTGAGGAATGGCTTACAAAAATATAAGTAGATGTATGCTTGCAGTGAGTTTAAACTGCCTGAAACTTCATTACTGTGCATTTGGAAACTGGACATTTGTGTTCAAAACGTATATTTAGAAACTGGGAAATCTTATACATTTCCTGGCAGCAACATCATCCTTTCTGTTGCTCATGAATATATTCCTCCAAATCCGGACATCGTGACTGTAAAACCTGTTGTGACCCTTTAATATTAATGCCAGGAAAGATCAGCATGTCAGAGAATTCCTCTGTTTGTCAGCTTGTTTGTTTTTGCTAGAGTGCTAGATTCTCAGCACAGCTTCAGAGTCCCCACCAAAATAAACAAACGAAAACAAAACCCCCTAATCTGAATGAATAATTCATTCTCCATTGTTTTTTCAGAATATTAATTTTCACCACAAGGATTTACAGTTAGTTGAAAATTAAAATAATCTTTTTTTTTTCTTAAATATGTGCAATCCCTCGATCAATCTTTCCCAGTCCATGTCATTAGTATTGCCACTCGTTGCATTAATGGCTGCAGCAAAAAAAAAAACAAAATTGCAAGCTAATGAAAGAAAACAAAGGGTTAAAACCAGCTGGAAAGGACAGTTCTTGACAAAAAAAAAAATCACACTCATTGAACAAAATAAATGTCTTTTCTCTTCAGTACTTGAAGCCAAATATGGTCAGGAAGCAAACATGTAGACTGTCAAATATTGCAAATAACCTGCAAGATTCACACAGGGTTTTACTGGCTTCAGCAGCACGGTCTGCGCCATTTTGACACTACTGTTAGCAATGCACCTTGCCAGCTAACAGTTTTGCAGCCTCTAAGCACTCCAGCTTCTCCCTTTGACATCCAGCTTTCACACAAATAACTTCTGAGGCACAGCATGCGGCAGCAGGACAGCAACCTGAAGCCTGTTTGACTGCTGTCAGTGCAATAACAATGTAATTTGAATAAGCAAATAAGCTTTATGTGGCATATAAAAATTGGATCATAAAATATAAACTTAAGTTCACTTAAGTGAGGCTATTCGCCTATATGCTCTACAGCAGAAAAAGAGAGCAGTGTGTGTGTAAAAATTGTTGTATAAATACATCCAATGACAGCTCAGGCTTAAGGTTTATGTAATAGGCAAACTATACATGACAGGCAAATTTTTTTTTCTCTGAATTCCTGACCTCCTTCTTGGAACAGGAAAAAAAAGACAAAACATTTGCATGTTGTACAATAATGATAGTCTTAGACGACAATTTCCTTTCTAATTTTTACTCAATTATTTCAGAAACCAAAGCCACAGTTAATAACACTAATTAAAAAGTCATATATGTGCATTTTACACACTTATCAGCAATCTAAATATACATCTTTGCAGTTTATCCAGACTGTAACAGCAAGTCCCATATCTGCTTAAAGGATGTAACTATCAGATGCAGCATAGGAAAAATCTCTTGACAAACTCAACTTAATCAGCTGTTCTTTTACCTATATTATGTAGCAACTAATGTACCATATACTTGAGAAGCCATTGTTAATTTAGTGCCATTAAAGAGACATACGAGGACAAATTGTCTGCTTAGCCCAGTCTACAGAAGGTTACTGTACCAGGCAGTAAAGCAAACACTGACAAACTGCACTGCCACACAACAACATGCTGAAACAAGTAATAGTACATCCCACAATAACTCTTCCATTCTTTATTTCTGGGTATCCCACTGTTTTAGAGAGAAATTAACGTGCTTTTTATCAATGTTTAGGTGTTCTATTCATTTGCAGTTTTCCAAAAGTCTTCTAAATTTTTAATGTAGGTCAGACTAAACTCTTAACAGTGTATTCAACCAAGATAGTGCTACTAAGCCTCCCTTCAAAATATTCCCATTCCCTAAGCCAAGAACCCTGGCTTAGTGCTGTCATTATAAATTTCAAGTTCCAAAATTAGTAAGTGGTAAAGGTGAAAAAGGATGGAAACACAACACACCCACAATTCATCATTCATTGAGATCTAATATTGGATGAGAAAACTAACAAGCACTGTATACTTAGAGTTGACTTGAGTGCTTCTATAAAATGCACAGAAAGGGCAATCTTCATCAGATGCAAACCAAGCACTGCTCCCACTCCATAAGCAAAACGCTCCCTCTTGCATTAGCAAGGAAAGCTGGTGACTTCACCTGATGAGGGATATCTACCAGCTCTCTGCAGGGGCAGACTAAGAGAGCTGCACTGCAAGTGCAAGCATCAGATGTCAACAGTACACCAGTCAGCTTGTTCAACTTTCTGGCAGGCACCACAGCTACTAATTCACACTAACGGTAAAACTTCTCTAAGCAAACTTTTTCTTCCTACCATTGAAATGTTTTACTATTTTCACTTAAGACAGCAGTTCCTTAGTAGTAGAAGAGAAGCATTCAAGCAAAAGGAAAACTATAGCTTTTCCTTTACATATAACAACATATTCTGGGAAAAATTGATGGGTGTGGTGGAGGCCCTTTCCTAATCCAGAAATGAGATTTCCTAATTTGAAGACCTTTATTCTTCCACAATGAATAGGCTTCATTAAAATAACATGGGAAATTCATTGATTTCATACTTTCCTTACTTGCTGCTTGGCTAGATTCCTTTGTCTTTATCACGAGTAGTAATTCCCCACCAAAACCACCACCCACCTTCAGCCAGTGAGTTTCTACATTACTATTGTAGGAGTTGAGTGCTGTTTAGCATGGAACTCACATCAGTTTACCCAGCTTAAAATAATATTTGCTAGAGTTCAGTAATTGTAGTCAAGAATATTTTATTTGTTTCAGGGAGTAAAATACTAATTTTTCCTCTTTATATTCAAGGGGAATTTTAAAAACCTAGAACAACCTCAGAACAAGCTAAGCCTTTCTCTTGTGCAGAAGATCTGAAGTATGCTAAACAACAACAACAACAACAAAAAGCTTACATTCAAAATCTTCAAGACTACAAGGCATACCTATGCTGTCAGAGCTGGAGCTTAGCTCAGAGCAGAGAGCAGGAGACAGCTCATAAAGGAACCATTGTACGGGAAGCAGCAGTATACAATTATGTATTTATCGAGGATTGACTGTTCTTTCAATTTTTAATCAAGCTTTGTCTCAAAGAACTACAGTCAAATATCCAGGCCACACCTTTTCCCTTCAAGTGCATCCGCCACTTGATTTCCATCGTAATAAATCCTTCTTTTATGGACACTTCATGCTTTGTTTTATTAATGAGATCACCTTCTCTTCTTCTCCTTCACCACCCCCAATGCCTTGAATTGGACTGCTTTTATAAGCTACCAGACTAATTTCTATTGCCATTTTATAAGAAAATTTCTCAGGACTCTTTCTCAGTATAAGAACTAATGACTAAGTAGAGCTACGTTTTTTTTTAAAAAAAAAAGGTTCATATTTTGTATCTTCCCAAATGATTAGGTTTTTTGGATGTGCCTGGGGAGTTACAAACAAACAAACAAAAGAGCAGAAGGAGCAGAAGAGGAGTGTAATTGCTCTTATGCTTCTATGCAAGAATTTTTCATAAAGCAAATATGGGAGGGAAAAAAAAAGAAAACATGATGAGAGATCTACCTACCACAGGTACTAAGTGGATTACCACAGTTCTTTCTATTGGTTTGTTTGATTTTCAATCTCTACAAATATTTTGTAAATCATGGGGCAATTTTCTATATGGTGCCTAATTATACTACCTAGGTACTAGCTGGATTCATTTGAAACCAGCAATTTCCACAAAGAACAAACAATACTCGCTCAGTTAATGCAGATCACCTTACTCTTTCTCTATCTATAAACTGAGCAGAGAAAACAAACTTTCAGTGATTGCTTTTTTTTAAAGGATGGCCTTTAGAAGTGACAATAGACAGAAAGTCTATTAAACACCACAGGACACATCCATGATTATAGCAAACAATAAACCCAGGCTTATTGACCATCGTTGCATAGATCAAAATGCTTAGTTAAGCACTCTTTGGTTTTATTGTTGTCTTCAGCTTTGATTTAAATTAGGCAAAGAATTATGCTTTTAGTGTCAACAGCAAGAAGCCTTAATTTAGGTATAAGAATATTTGTAATTATCTTATGACTATTTACAATGGTAGCTATACGTAATTTCTTAACACTTATGGTTTTAATTGATATTCTTCATAAAGTTGGCAATCTAAGTACAAAAGAATTCAGAAGAGTTCATCTGCAGGACGGCTAACGTGGGCCAGGCTCCCTGCCTGATAAACAGATTGTGCCTGGGAACTGGTATTACTCACTTAACATGGCTTTGTTTAAAAACCATTCCCTGCACCCCCACCCCCCAAGAACGGGGTCCTTCCAGCAGGGTGAAAAAGGATGTTATTGCACTTTTTCATTTAAGCATATGCTTAATTTCATTGTAGTCAGCAAAATACTTAGGCACATGCCGTGCTTTTTCTTTTTTTATGAAGTGGCCTCCTTTGCCTTAATGTTCTGTCAGTGTTGAGTTTATTTTCAGAAAACTGGGAGATTTACACATGCCCTTATATCCCTTAGAGTTTAGTTAAGTCAGAACCATGTTTTTAGCTTTGTGACTCTCATTATTTTATACAGCACAAATTTTAGATGAAAATACAGGATAACTACACGTCTGTCCTGTAAGTAAAAAACAAAAACAAAAACAAACAAACAAACAAACAAAAACTACTTGCACTATTCTTTCTGAGGAGCAAAATTTGCAGGAGATAATAGCTTTTACTAGGCCAGCTGGCATAGCTGGAGAAAAAAAATGAACAAGCTTTTAAGCATGCAAGTCCTTCCTGAATTGTGAGACAGGAGCAGGAATCTTGCAAGGTAAAAGGAATTGTTCAGTTGAATTTCATTAAATCAGACATTTAGATGGTCTGAAAAACCATGTAATACCTCAGGAGCTTGGGAATGTCCTCTGGGCCTGTTTTTTTTTTGTGAGTGCGGCAGTAGCTGCAGCCTTTCTCCTGCATGCTGGGAGCAGGCTCTGCAGGCAGCAGCGAGCTGCCACGAAGGTCAGCATGAAAGGAGATCAGGGAGCACCAAGGCCTTGCGCTGCCCAGGGGCTAAGCTTTCTTAAAGCGTGCCAGTCTCTGCACAAAGCCCAAGTTCTTCCCTCTTTTTTTTTTTTTTAAGGTGACAAGGTGTTTCTTTTTCCCCATCCCACTGAAAAGCTAGATTATATGTCTTATCTTGAACGTTTTATAATAATTTTATGAAGATGTACATAGGGCCACTCTGTGTGCATAAAATAATCTTTCCTCCTTGCCTTCCCTTGAAAAAACAAGCATGACTCTTCAGTGAGACACACGAACATTAGGCCGACACAGCTTCCCTGAAACTGGCAAGCTACCCACATGGATCAGAAATTTTAGGGAGCTGCTTCTAATTCCATGTGTCTTAAACTGTAACTGTTATCTGATGCAGCTAAAGTAAACAATGGTGCAAACGGACAGTAGGAAATAGCTTTGTTTTCATTGGAGCAGGAATAAGATGGAGTATGTTTGTTCCTGCATAAGGCAAACACGGCTATTGACTAAGCGCAGCTCACTCGGATGATTCAAATTAAGCACGGGGTATTCAAGCCTTGATGTTCATATCTCAGTTACAGAAACACAGGCAGAAACTATTCTGAGAACTTGTGTGCAACACTACTCACATTACTTGCAAGTATGCATTCATGGTAGCTTTTATACTTGTAACAAAAGTGCTCTGAAACAGGTCAAAGATGTGAATTTAAAGACACAAATACAAATTGTTAATCCTGTTTTTTTTGTTGTTGTTGTTTACAAAAGGGCAAACGGGGACAAGAAATTAGGAGACTGCAACAGAGGACAGAGAGAAGCTGGGAGAGGCAGCCAATGAGAGCAGGAAACTGAGCAAGGAGTTATTCAAACATAGAAGAATTTGTAATCCTAAAATACGTTTTTCTTAGAGCCGAAATAAGATGAAGGACTCCTGAATCTCAGCATGCCTTTACTATCAGCATGTATTTATGAAACTCACTAAGAAAAGGCACAGTTCATTTCCCTTTAAGGTCTATGCTCTCATCTGTTTTGAACAGTAGAGACATAAAGCACAGTTTCCTATTCTAGATCTGGAGCTGCTAAAGACCCCTAAAAATGTGCATGCTTTCAAGAAGCTTATCAAAATTATTGAAAAAACTAACTTTCTTGTATTTTTTTTTCCATTGTTATAGTATTTCTTTAAATAGTTATTATTGTTCAGGATTTTTTTTTTTTATGTCGGTTATAATATATAACCTAGTGCACTGTAAAATGGTATGATACCTTCTGTTTACATATTCTTGTAGTTACTACATGACTTGCTGTTCAAAATACTGCCAGTTTCAAAAAAAGGCTACTGTCTCTAGTTATCTACAAGTGGTCATTATAATAAATAAATAAATAAATAAATATCGAGGCAACATTTTTGTTTTCAAATCTACCTTTTGTTTTCAAATCTACCTTTTTCCAATTTTACTTTTGCATTCATAGATTATAAATAATAAGGAACATTTGTTACTTTTACTTGTTTCTGCCAAATTTACTCTAGGTGGGGTTGACACTTAAAGATAGATCATATGGGAAGGAAAGAGCATGCAATCTCTTTTCTTAGCACAGAGAGATCCTTTGACAGAGCTTCCCTTCGCAAGAATATAGGAGCTATTTTCATTCAAGAAATGATTGACTTATCCAACTCATGTTGCATGTATCAACTGGAAACAATTACCTTTTGAAAGAGGAAGGTTTCAATTTTAGTATGAGTGAGCACCATCTGTAATTTAGTGCCTTCAGGCTGCCTTAACTAAAAAGTTCAATAAGTTAAAGCCAGGAAAAGGGAAGAGAAAAAAAAAAAAAAAAAGAACTTCAAATGTTTCCAGCAAAAATGAGTCTTTTAGTCTTTTGTTTGCCCACAGATGATTATCCTCGTGAGATGGTTGTAAGTAGTGCTTCTTTTTTTAACCATTTTCTCAGTTTGTTTGAAGTGTCAGTGCTACACCATTGTGAGGATGTAGTCCAGATGTCGTCATTTTGAAGTTCAGGACAGATGATGGATTACTCTCAACACTGTTTATAAACAGAGTGCAAATGTTGAACCAGCGTAACAGCCCTGCTTGCCCTTCATATTAGAAATATTAAAAAAAAAAAAAAGTTTTTTTGTTCATTTAGGAGAGTTCTAGAAATTGCATAAAAAATCATTTTATATCAGAAAAAAGCCACAGGCATTCATACAGAAACATTAGCGTTTTTGATCTTAATACGAAGCATTTCAGCAACAGTCAAATTGCAAAACACATCAGTTCTGTTATAACAAATATCACAAAATGGGTTCTTACCTGGATCTTATCCTAACTAAAGCATATATAAACATATTGTTGGTCTGCAAAGGTCTGGAGATATTTATAAAAGTCCTTCTGATATGGTTTTCAATCATACTGTTTAGGACAGGACTGGAAATACTGTTTTCATATACACACATCATGTTTTTGACATATTTTAACACTTCTAATCACCTCCAAAGCCACCACATTTAGAGGAAATATTTTTAAAATAGATGCAAAAAATGTTTTAACTGAATTGTATGAAGTCAGCTACTAGGGCTTTTATTATTATTTTATACCTTAATTTTGTTCTATGTTACACCATTTACATGTTGTTAACCATTACTAATATTATTCAGCCACCGGTGTTATTTTTCCCCTATCTAATGTCTATTGTTTGCTCTTTCCAAGGACCACAATTATTTAAATTAATCTCTGGATGTCTTGGAAACCACCTTGCCCTCTCCTTTCTCCAAATACCATCTGTAAATTAGCTAAGAAATTGAATAAAAGTGGGTAACATCAAGGTTTTACAACACGTAAATATTCCTCACCTGATCATACATAAAATTCAACTATTTTGTTGTTTGTGGTGGTGTTCTTGAATCAATCATATCATCTCACTTCCAAGGTTTTTTGGCTCAGCCACAGACAAAGAGGGGGCCCTGGCCTTATCAAACTCAAGGGTTGGGAGGGTGGAATACATGGTGCAAACACAGAACCAATGTGACCCAAGGGCTATACAGCTATATACACTATCTATATACTATATGTACTTACTATATACTATATATATACTGCCTCACAACTGTGCCATGTAACACAGAATTGTAGACACCAGGGAGCACTAAGGGAGAGGACTGTGTCTAGCAAACTTGTACATAATCATGATCACATTTAAGTTAAGAACATCTTTCTTTGCTGCGGAGAAAAGACTGTGAGCCACAATTAGTTACAGAGGTAGGTATAGAGACTTTGTGACTTGGGAATTAAAACAAAGGACACAAAAGATAAAGAACTAGGCCTAGATGAGGAGGAAAACACTGTGCAAGATTACTCTATGTCTTTTGTTTGCATACTATTGTGTGGCCTGACATTGTATTCAAATATGAGGCATTTTTTCCTGCTATTTGTCATCTTCTTATTATACTTGTACTTCATGGTGTTCATCTCATTACAACAGTAACTCATAAGGATACCTACCCCTAAAGACATAATTCAGTCTCTTGCTGAGTCTTCATGAACACTGACATTCTCCCCAACATCTCTAAACTTGAGGCCTCTTTCAAAGCAGCAGCAAATGTGACACAATAAGTTCAGAATTCAGTGCAGAATTCAATCAGGTTCATCCATAGCTTTGACAAGAAGACAAGAGTTTCAGTCATCTCTCCAGAGACCCAGAGTGATAGCAAAAGAGAACCTGAGAGTGCTGCTTACAACAAAGGCATCACAGGTCTACAGAGAAGAGCTACACAAACTCCATGACAATCTGCAACTTGCATTTTGAAGGGCAATGCTGCAAGTGAGGAGTTAGCCAACCTTGTCAGTGCCAAAACACTTTCTTGGCACGGAGATAGATTGCTTTGTCAGGTGGGCTGCCTCCAAGTTAATGCTTTTTAAGGGAAGTAGGGACAAACTGAGGATTTCTATCAGTAGCATTAACTTCTTAAACTAAATTTAATGTGGACTAACGGTTAATGTGGAAGAACAAAAGGAAAGAATTTTCAGAAGCATAGTTCACTTTAATAGTTTTTTGTGTATAGTAGATTATTTTTCATTAAAATCATGCAAGACAAAATCATCAAAATAATTTTTAAGTCATATCCTAGTGACTTCCAGCAAGAGGTAGTTGCTATACATCCAAGTCAGCTATGAAAGACTGTAACATTACAATCTGGGTAACACCTTGCAGGGCCCTCAAAAGTTTTTACCTTGATGCAGATACTTTCTTGGAGCACATGGAAGGTCAAAACAAGACAACAGCAAAACACTGTGCATCAAGAGATTGTGGAGACTTTGGAGCATTTTTCTTTCCTATGCACTTTGCAGTGGCTTCACTACTAAACAGTAATTATCTTCAGTTGCCATGACAAGCTCTGTACTTCAGCTGACAGAAAGAACTGAAAATTAATTCTCTGATCAAACATACCCAAAACAATTAAAACCAAACCAACCAACCAACAACAACAAACAGAAACACAAAACCCCAACCTGCCTGCCTTCTTTCATTCCTCCCACCAATGACTAACATGTTCTAGAATATCTAAAAAACTCCAAACTTTAAAATACAAAAAGGATTAAAAAAAAAAAAAACTGTCTTATAAGTCTGCATTTCTACATCATCAAAAGAAGTGCTCAGAACTGTATGATCAGTTCTTCTACATAGTGTACCAGCTACAATAGCTATAGTACCATAGC
The DNA here is from genome assembly GCA_013399115.1 of Anseranas semipalmata. NCBI lineage: Eukaryota > Metazoa > Chordata > Aves > Anseriformes > Anseranatidae > Anseranas > Anseranas semipalmata. The sequence continues at coordinate 320,336 of VXAA01007454.1, forward strand.
TCTGACAGCTATGTTATATAATAAACTGAAGTTTGTGGTGGGCTGACCTTGGCTGGTGGCTAGCTGCCCACCCAGCCCCTCTCTCACTCCCCTGCCCCAACAGGACAGGGGGAGAAAATAAGATGAAAAAGCTTATAGGTTGAGGTAACAATAGGGACATCAGTTACCATTACCATCACAGACAAAACACACTCATTAATTTGTTAATCTAATAGGTATCAATAGGTATCAACAAATACCTATTGTGTGGTGTTTGCCCTCCCTTCCCCCGGCTAGCCCCAAGGCGCCACCATCTTGGCTGCGGGGCCCAGCCGTGCCCTGCGGTGGAGCCGGCTGGAACCGGCTGTGTCCGGCACGGGGCAGCCCCGGCCTCGCCTCACGCAGCAGCCCTGCAGTCATCATCCCCATCATAGTACATTCTGCCAATAGGGAAAGGTAATTAATATCTTAAGGTAAGTGAGCTAAAGCTTTTATCATATGAAAGCGGCTCTTGAATTCAAGAGTATATTTTAGTCCTTTTATCAAAAGTACCTGAGAACAGACCATTGAATGAACACAGTCCTGTTAACACCACTGAAAGCAGGGAACAGTATGTAGAAAACACTAGCAGAAAGTTTTCTAAGGCATTTTGAATTTAAAAAAAAAAAAAAAGTGTTGAAAGTGTAGGGATTATCTGTTGCATTATGTCTTTTTTTATATCTGCCAGCAAATGTGAAACACTGACCTAAACAGGCCACTAGTAATGCTCTAAAGTGCACACATACATGGCTGAGACTTTATTCTTTAATGATATTTTTTAAGAGTTTTTACTTTTTTCACCTAGATCTGCTCTTCCCCTGAGTTCAACAATAGTCAGAAACAGAGCGTGTGCATAGTTTACCACTGAGTCTATATGGGAAGCAGTCCTCAAAGACAACCTGCTACTTAGTATGTAACCATGCAAAATAATTTAATGGAATAAATGGTTCATTAAAAATTTTCATAAGACTATTGCAGTGTTATTCCCATTTACTTAAGTACTCATAATTCTTTATAGCAAATAACACTTTCAAATTAAAAAAAAAAAAAAAGTGCTAAGTCATATGTCTGATATATCTCATAGCATTCATCATCATGATTTTTAGGGCTCCAAGTCTTTGTCCTGAAATAGGCTAATTCAGAAATCTTTACTGTTCCAGCAGATGTAGAAAAAGACCCCACTCAAGTCTTTTGGTTGAACATGGCTTCTAAGCATGTGACTGTGTAAGATGCATATAACATAAGTGTTAAATACATTTTACTGAAAGGTGTTTCTATAAGCAAGCAAACAGCTAACAGTTTTACCAAATGTCACCCGCCATGGACCAATACAAAAAGTCATTTATCTGCTTGAAGGCCAGAGCAGAGCAGCCTGTGGTCAGTATCATACAGTTGACTCTTCTACTCATAGTTCTCATGAGAAAACTGTTAGGTAAATCCTAACTGCAAACCTCTGTTGCACTCTTCAAGCAACCTTCTCATTATACCAGTATATTTCCCTAATACTATGCAGACTGCTGTACAAAGGCAGCTCCATGAGGTCGACAAGAAAGATCACACACTGTAAGTGGAAGTACTTTGCATGGTAAGGTGCCATCAATTGTAGCTTCTATAGTGGAGTTCAATGTCAAGGCCAATAAAAACATTTTCAAATACTTAAATCATGAATATGCATTTTGAAATTTGAGAATAAAATAAGGAATGTTATAGGTTTTCCCAAATGAGATAGCCAGAAAAAAAAAAAAAAACAGAAAGTGTGGGACAGAATGTTATTCTGATATGTAACATTATTAGTGCATTATGAATTACCCAAGTATTTGTAAACTAAGTAAATAATTAACTCTTCTAGTAATACTGGATTTGTCTCACATGTCTATTAAATCTTTTGAAGCAACCAGCTAGCACAGGCTTGAACAGGTGAAGGCAGACCTGAATTGTCAAGTCTCCACCATGGTCTTTCATTAAAAGGTTTGAGAGAATCATCTCCCACAAGCATGTAATTAGTTTGGGGAATTCATGGCCTTCACAACATGCTGTAGCAAACAGCGTAAAAAGATTCAAAGGTTTAAATTTGTACAGGATGGGTCCATCAGTAGCTACTGAGTATTTTGGTCTAAATGCAACTTCTGATTCATAAAGGTCTTATGTTATTAGCTGTTTAACATTGAGAAAATAATTCCAGACATGAAATACTCTCTGCATACCTGGTTTACGTATACACTTTCATAGGCATTTAGTACTAACCAGTGCTGAAGTTATGATGCTGAACTAGACAGACTTTTAGTCTGACCCAGGACTGAGCTCTTATGTAAGTTTTATTTTTCGTCTACACAATTTCCTTTTCTCCACCCTCTTCTCTGCATCATTAGTTCATATCCTTTTGTAATTCCATTTGTTTTTAAGTTATGTAAAATGTTTTCACCACTCACTGCTATTAGTTATCACTTGAGCGCACAATTCTGTTCCAGGCCACAAACTCTTCAGAGAAAACAGGCTCTCCAAGAGCAATGCTATTTCCTTGATGTCACTGCACTGGAGAGGGGAAAATGGCCAAGACATCCTTTGAAGCTATCCTTTACAATCAGGATGCTTTACTTCCAAGTGTTTCCGTTTACTCTGTACAACTAACACGAGAACGTAGGCAAGTCTGAAGTCTTCAGTATTTTCTTTTAAAGTATACCACATCTATTCAAATCAGCCAAATAGTTTTTATTCTATTGGTAGGTACTGGACTGTTGCCGTTAGAAATTTTGCTATTCTTAAGAACTCATTTTTTAATAGGCAGCAGATAATGAAAACTCAAATGGAATTTATAGTAGGAATAAGGATATGAATAACCCTCTCACTGTCTTTTAAAGTCAGTGGATTAATTGCATGCCTCCTGATTTACTCAGATTCCCAGAAGGCCCAGGTTACAGTTTACAGTAAGAATAGTAAGGCACAACTAAAGTAAATGCAGAGACATTAAATTGATGTCAAAAATGTGTTCTCTATGTTTTTCTTTTTGGAGGATTAATTTGACAAGATCAGCTTTAACACAACCATTGTGCAGACAGTGCCACAGATCATGAACCCTAAAACCTCCTCACAGAAATTAATCTGGGGATATTATTCGGGAGTAGAACATATCCATGGGATCCCTTCTTTCACCTGTGACTGCTACTTAAGTTCGATTTGACAATCAATATATTCCAAAAGATTTTTTAAAAAGCTACATTTTTTAATCTAAGCAAACAAGTACTGTTTGTGACTTTAAAATGATTTCACTCTGCCCTATTACTTTTAGTTGTAGTTCATAGTTTCTGAACTTACAAGAAAAGAGCGTAAATGTGGGTTTAATAGTATTTTGGTAGACATGCTGTTATTCAGCCAGTTTTTCTTTCTGCTTACGATGTGGCCAGTTTCAGCTTTCTATATCACTTGCTAAAAGAAACGCCACCAGTTTATCTTGCTAAATTGATCTTTCCTTTTTCTAAGGGATGGATTAGAGAGATTAAAGTTATGACTTCATCAAATTTTCTGCCAATTAAATGTTTATGGAAGAAGAAGAAAATAGAAACCAGATTCCCTTGTTCCCATTTTAATCTGTCACAGGTTAATCAAGATGAGCCTCGTTACCCATACAGTTATGGGGGTAGGCTGATTTACCACTCTAAAAAAAGAAAAAGTTGAATAATCACTCGTGCACATATTATGAGAAACTTAGTTGTCACTAACAACAGTAATCCACCTTCCTGGAGTGAACATCACCTTCTATTTTATTTTCCCTGTTTTAAGCCTATTCTTTTGGTCTTCAACATACACAGCTATTAAGATAAAAATATTTTTACAATAGAGGAATGAAAGAAGCAGTAGCTCTTCTCTACCACAAAACACAATGCTATGAAGAGGACTAGGGAAGAGACCTACAGCCAATCCTCTGCTCAATGCATTTCACCTGAGGATAATTTTGTGAGTAGGTTACAGATAGTACCTTCACAGGCCACCACAGACCAGACGCAAAGCAGAAGAGTAAACCAGATATTGCCTTTTACTCTTTTTTTCTTTAACTTTATTTTTATTTTATTTTATTTTATTTTATTTTTACTTTTTATTACCCTTTTTGCCCTTATATGTCTCTTTTCCCCACAGTCTCACCCCCATATTAACTCTTCCTAGCAGGTTCAGTTCTAGCTTCGTTCATTTTCAAAAGTCATTAGTTTCAGCATCTCAGCTTCACAAAGCAACAGCCCAGAAAGGACCCAAACACAGTCTCCTCTCTGACCTGCAATCTTGAAAGCTTTTTTTCTACCACTGTGGAAGACTTCCTTACACCTTTTCTCTGTACGTTAGGCCATCTACTCTCTCATGACCTTTTTTTCCTCTAAGTTGTTAGCTCATTCCCATTCTGACTGAACTTCCCCACCGATTTTTTT
>VXAA01007454.1:324810-351455 GCA_013399115.1 Anseranas semipalmata
GGGGCGCGTTGGGAGGAAATGGGGGTTGTGGTGCTGACAGATGTGTTCACTGAGCACTTAGCAAATGATTAAACTCACCTAATCACATGAGGAAGAATCAGCTGACTTCCAAACCTCATCAAATGTCAGTTCATGCAGGAACAAAAATTAAAGTGCATTTGATATAACTGTCTACAAAGCTGTGCAATTATACTATTTTTCTAAAATGCCAAATCTTATTTAAAGTCACTACATATATTAGCATGTCCAAATTATTGGGAAAAAAAAAAAAGTCTCATTTTGCAGAATTGATGACAGTTGCTCACTCACCTAGGGAAACTAGAGGATTTCACTGAAAATTCCTTTCGAGCCTTCCCTGTTGCTTTGTATTAATTCATATTTCAGTTTAATCTAATTTTCCCTGTCTTTCCCCTTCCTATGTTTATTCAGCATTCTCATAGGAACCGTGACACCTTGAAACTAATTTCTTTCCAGAATACAACCTATAACTCTATTCCACAGGTACAGTCCCGTACTCCCTCTGATACAAGGTAAATTACCTAGTTACTGGAGAGAGGTGAGCTATCTCTGCTGGACTCAGCACTTCACAGAAGTAAGTTCCACACATGTTTTCTTTCTGTTCGTGAGGCATTTTGTTCCATTCTGAGGCATCTAATGCCCCTTTGCAATGGTAAGGTGGCCAGGAAACCAACATGTTTTCTGAATTCAGTACTAGTGTTAAGCACTTCAAGGTTCATTCCTGCAATGCCAAACACCGCTAAGTATCTCTCTACATCTACCCTCTATTCTCTTGTTGAAACCCCTATATGAAAAGAATTCTGCTGAACTGATTTTATTTTGGCAAGAGCTGATGATGGATTGATATGAAGTCAATAAGAGGTAGATAATTGCTATCTCAAGTGTAGAGTGACAATTAGATATTAACAGAGAGGTCACAGCATGGGTAAAAGGTATAAATAAAAATGGATTAACTAAACAAAAATGTTCAGGAAAGTGTATGTTCTTTTCCTTTCTTGATCTACTTAGATTTATTGGCAAGTCTACTGCAAAGTGAGTTTATTTTGTTATAATCAGTGGTTAAATTAATGCTATCAAGCATTATTTCAGGTATTTAATTAGCATCATGTGATATGTAAAGAAGGCTTTGGAGTCCACTAAAAGGATCTGAATAGTTGGAAGATATAAACAGAACAAGGGAGTGCCACTTTGCATTTGAAAAAAGATTTTAATTAACTTTCTAAAACATAATACAATAGGTAAAGTGAAAATGAAAGTTAATTGGAATATTTTCTTCTTTTGAAACTTTGTAGTAATCTTGCGTGAAACTTGTTACCAGGGATGATTATTAAGTTTTAAGTAATGATTCAAAGAAAAGGGTATGGGAATTGTGGGGAGTGTGAGGGAGAAGGGTGACAATGCAGGCGTGGGAGGCTAAAATACCTGTCTGAACATGTTCAGGTCGCAGTAGTTTAAGTTTCTTTTCCAGAATTTGAAATGCATGTAAAGATGGGGCAAAACAGGAACTGCTGAATATGTTACTAAGTCTATGCATTGTACTGACCAGTATCTCTAGCATGTTGCATTCTTCCTTGACTGTTAAAGTTGTAACAAGACAGCATATTGTACAAATATTTGAATCTCTGGAGAAAGTCTCCTGTCACATTTTCCTCATGCACAAAGGTGACCAAGGTCTTATATTGTCGGAAGAGTATGAACTTTTTATGTGTAAAGACAGAAGATTATATCCAGTCTGAGCAGAATTAACTTTCATTGCTGCTTGCTAGACACAGGCAATATGGATAGCATGCAAAAAGGCTTCAAAAGATGGATAATGTGTAGACACATGCATATATATGTTTATATATTAAGATCTGGAATTCATTGACTTTTACCTCAAAAATATTTTCACGTTCATAAAGGCTTTCTATTCTAAATTCTTGCAGATGAGGAGTGCTTGAAAATGTGGCTTTGACTTAGACCCTTAAGACTGAGTTGTTGATAGCGTAAGGTATCGGTTTCTCCTCGAGACTTAGCAGGCCTGTCAAGATCCAGACAGGGATGTGATGAGTTCTGCCACTCCAGGCCTGGCTGTCCTGGCACACAACCCTGTCCTGCTCCTGCGTGTCCAGCCAGGCAAGGCCAGGTTTTCTTTTGGTTCATGCTGTATGTTCATCTGGACACCAGCTCTATCCAGCCTGTTCAAATCAAGTGTGGGTCCAGCCTCCCACCATCTACATTTTACTTCCTATTCGACCAGTGGCAACATCCTCCAATTAATAATCTGCAGAAGAGACCATTTTTTTGCATTTTGACTGCTGCAGTTCACAGTCTGATGTGTCAGCCCAAACCCATCCTCATCTGTGGTGTAAATGATCTATATTTCCATTTTTGATTGACACCTCTACAGTGGGGGAAGTCTCCTCCAGCAGAGGAGCTTAGGGGCAGAAGTGCCTTATATAAGCACAAGAGTCTGTCTGGAATAACTTAACTGTGCAGTTACAGAAGCACTCAGGACATTTTCTCTATCTCAGCAGTTGCCACCCTGAAACTGAGTCAGGAGGAGCTCTGATGCTGTAAGGAGTTCTACATAATCAGCTTAATGTTATTAAATGCTTGTATATAAGTTTATACAAAATAAAGAGCATTCCAATGGCCACATTGACCATAGTTTGGTCTGATACTAACTTGACTGAAACAGAATGTATGTGCATTCCTCTTGCAGAGAAGCCGTGTCTCTGGGATCAACTCTCACCTGGCACAAGAGCAGAGTATGGAAGATTATTTGAGCTGTGATCTTGCCTCATCCACAAACTTGATACGTTAACAGGAATTATCTTGTTAGAGGAGCAGGCAACAAAATCATAAATCTTGCCTTGCAGAGCAAACTACGTGCCTGAGGAAGACTTTGTGACCTATTTTTCTGCCCTTAGGGATCCCATGTTTGGTCAAAACATCTACTCTGAACAGATGCCTGCATGTTACAGTCTTTTCCCCCCCCTGTTTCTTGAATGTTTTGATAGACTATTTTTTTTTTTTTCATCATGTACGATTTTAGGGTGGAAAGGGTGAGGGAACGATTTTTGTAAATTTGTAAATTCAAAGCAGTTTCAATGCCAATGCATTTCACAAGAGAGCTATGTAACAGTAAATATAATACACAACCTTTTTTTTNCTGGGGCTGCCATTTCCAGATCTGAACAAGTATATCACTGTGGAATTCAAGTGTCTGATGTTTACAAGCAAACTATATATGGCTTTTTAAACTGTAATTTCTCACAAGAATTCATGCTTTTTGCAGTGCAGATAAAGAAGTTTCTGCAGTGAATTTCCTATTTGACAGAACTTATGTTTCCAACCTTTTAATCCATTAAAACCCAGTAGCAGGCATTATGTATGCACATCAGATATTGTAATGAATAAGATTTAAATCTGCTAAATGCTTTCCTCTTCTGTGTTAAATTTGAATGATGAGCATAGATAAGGCTCTCAAACAATCACTGCACACACAAGTAGTTAGGCTGCTTGATAAGTCTGGAAATTGAAGAAAAGGGATGACAAGTTTCTTCTGCTGCTTTTGCTCTTTATGATCAGAAGATTATTTTAAGTTGTCAAGCTGCTATGGCAACATATTGCAGATGCTTCTAACACATTTTTCAGTAATCACCTCCCAAATGACGATACTAATATATGGGTATAAAGAAATTCCTGCTTAAGTTTCTGAACCTTGCTAAAAGCTGTGCTTTTATTCACATTAATGCTCCCAGGCTCTCAGTACTCACCTAATATTTCCTACTGCAGAAAAGAAGAAAATACAGTTCTATCACCATCCATTAACCAAGCTACCTTTCTCACTTGTAATGCTTTCTAATACATTGTCGAAAAAGAAAATATTACCCCTTGCCAGTGAACCCCCAAAGATTATTCAGCTATAAACAACTGTTAAAAATTGAAAAATTCCCACTTCATTTTATTAATATGAGAATTCATAAAGTATGGCTGAGTAAGCTCTAATTTCCCATTTAAGCTCCAATCTTGCACCACCTCATTTACTTCCACACAGGCCAAGTGATGTCAGTGGGAAATAGACCAAGCACAAGAGTGCATCTTTATAAATTCTAATCTGGGATTGAAGCTGCTATTTTACTTATAGTTTTCAAAATTTGCATATACTATTTTTCCATGCCATAAGTAAGACCTCAATCACAATGGATAAAACAAACCTGACATTTAAAATGCAGAGCCTTCCATGCACTACAGACCCATTGAGGCTGACATAAGAATACATCAACTCTTAATTTTAGCCTCTCATTCTAGCCTCTCTTCTGCCTCAATTTCATTTTATTACGTATTTTAGAGGAGCATTTCATTTTGGATTTTGGAGACTCTATTGGTTAAAAATAATTCTGTTGTTTTATTACAGTATGAGTTTCATTGTAAATGCTGACATAATATAAAATATAAGAAACAAAAAAATACTTTAAAAATATATTGGTGTTTACATTACTCATAATCCTTTAGAATTTGTTATCTTCTTGACAAGTCACATAGTGCATGGATGCTTCCTTCTCTTCCATAATTAGACATGGTCACTCCACATTCTGATAATAATACTTTAAAGGGGATTAAGAAAACCCAACCTGTTTCAAACAGATTTGCTCTGACATACATGCACAGTACATTTGTTCCATCCACTCATGGCCATAACTCTTTTTTGACCTCTTGGCATGCAGTCAAAGAATCTCTTTAATAGATCATTTATGATCTACCTATATGAATTTTCATGGAAGGCTTGTTCATTTGCTTGTTCTTAAGAATAATCATGTATAAGAAAAACTCATACTTAATTTATGTATATATGTATTTATATAGAGATATATTATGGTTGATATTAATAGAGGCTTCTATATCTGTAATTGTAACTGTAAGGATCTCAATCCTAGCACTAGTAAGGGGCTCTGGGTGAAAGTAGAAGACAAAATGTTTTCATTCTTTTCTCACAGTGAACAAGAATTTAAAAAATAAATAAAGTACAAAAAAAAAATGTTATTTGTAATCTAAGCATTATCAGAATGCTTATGCATAAATAATACCAATTCAGCTTTATTCAGTAGACTTACCTATGGCATTTATCCATTGTTGAGAGTCTGGCTATGCTACTACTGCATTCTTCTAGCATGGAACTTAATTAAATCTAAAATCCATACAAGAATACATTCTCAAGTTGCATTTTTTATCAATTTATTACAGAATTTGCTTAAACAAACCAGGCTGAAGTTCTGAGTTTTGCTCAGCTACAAGATACCTGGTTAGCCCAATGAGAAAGGATTGGAAGCAGAGCCCCCTGGCAGTGTGTGTAGTCAGCTATTACATCATGTTGTCATGATTGCAGAGCAGCTGAGAGTAAGATAAAAGCTGCTGGTAAAATGGATGAGGTGAACTAAATGCCCATAGAGGATAGATATAATCCTTTACCTCTGCGACTGTGATAGCATTAGTGCTGGCCATAAATCACACGTATGAGATATATTCACAAGGGAAATCCTTTGTTGATGAATCTAACAGATGGATTAATTAGCAGCAAGTGAACTGACGGGGTGAATGAAATGCCACTAAAACAAAGTTATGAATCAGTGATAGAATAACCCTTTGAATTGCTGCTCCTCTCCATATAATAAAGAACAGCTGTTCCTGCCAAGGATCAAAAAGTAGTTCACTGTCATATTAAACAGTGTCGAGACATAGCTGCAGTTCAGAGTAAGATGGATGGCAGGTGCTCAAAAGATAGAGATTTGCCATAAATGATGGGTTTTAATAGCATTCTTTGTTCAAAGGTGAAATACACAGAGAGAATTAAATGCCAACAGAAAACAGAGAACAGTATGCTAAAGTTTATTTTGTGTAGCATCTTTCAGAATCTCGGCACAAATTATGAGTACTAACAGTAAGGCTTAATAGTCTTATATATTAGTATACATCCAGTAATGAAAGGATGTTAACTTACTAGTTAAATCTTTCTTTCAACTTCAAGTTGTTTCTGTGAAAAAGGAGAAAAAAATAACAGCAGTGGGGGGATCTTATTGTAGCCAACAAAAATAACAGCAGTTTTACTTCAAAGGAAAAAGTAATGGGGCTTTGCGTTAAGAGAGCCAGTTCTACCCAGTATAGATGCTACAGCTGCATTACTAGGAAATTGCTCCTGGGAGGTTGGAACAGCATGGATATCAGTATTCATTCTACCTGATGAACGTAAGCCTGATAACAAATGATATTTGAAGTTCTACCCTCCCAAAACATTAAAAAATCCAAGAACCAAAACCTTTCAACATCACTTCATCCATATGTGTGCGAGTATATGTATATATATATATAGTGTATATATATATATATAAATATATATACACACACATACATTTCCCTTATTTTGTGTGAACACAAACAAAGTTTAAAAGACAAAATGACTTGTCTGCAGAGATGTCCTCACTTCTGGGCCTCTGCACTGAATGCTGGTAGGACTTGGGTCTGTCACCTTAGCACAAATTCAGTCTGTCTCCAGTGACTTGCTGGGAGTTCTGTGGGTTGTACAAATACAGGTGACAAGAATCAGTATCCTGTATTCCCCCATCAACTTGCATCATTTTTATACTCTGTATTTTCACTTTTAAAGGTCAGTGGTTTCTGGAAACAGCCAACAGTCAATAGGAACATTTCAATAAAGATCTAGATGTTAGTGCAATAAATAAAGAATTTCTTGATAACTACTCAGTAGAAAATGAAAAAGGTGTATAAGAATGTCCTCTAAGTAAAGGAAAATATACATTTTAAATATAAAGGACATAGGAACTGTACTGATTGCTTCCAGGTTTTGATGTATAAGCTGATACCTTCTTATATGATAACTATCTCCTTTATGATTTAGGGACATCAGCTCTGGGGAGAGTTTTCAGTATGTCTAAATGGTGGCACTCCCCGAGCTAGGAAACTGTATGTCTGTTGTATTTTCCAGGCTAAATATTTTTCAAAACTAGAGGAAAATCTACTGTAGCCTCTCCTTTCAAAATTCTGTTCATAAGTAAACTCTATCCAGTTTCATTTCTCCCTCTCTTAAAAGTACTCAAATTCTGCCATCTTTACTTAGGATGAAGTGCAGCTTACTTCATTAATAGTGCCAGTTAGTTTCCGTAGAGTCAAACACAATACAAGTAAGACAGATTATATTGCCTGTCCTCAGCTGCACTTTCTTCTTTAACATTTTTTCCTCTTTTTAAATGCAAGGTGTGAATGCAAAACAATTGCTGAATGGGCTATTTTGTATCCTAACAAAATATAACCAGTGACAGTTGAGTTTTATGGTATAAAAGGAAAATAAATAAAAGAAGCATGAAACACTTGGAATGGAAGGGACTATAGAGAGACAGAGAAAGGAAAATATCCTTTTGGGATCTACCAAGTGGACTGTTTCACTGTAAGTATTTCATAATATTACTGGGGAGAAAGAAAATGACATTCTTCCAGGCGTTTTACTGGCATCTTATCTTTCCAGTGAAATTTTAATAACAAATTTAGTTCCTTCAGTATGCTGCAGTCAATTCCATGGGCACGTCATTTTTATTTTGAATGCAAATGTCTTTTAATGAGATTTTTAATATATGTACTTATGGGAAACAGAGAGGAAGAACAGTTCAGATTGTAAATTTAAATTATTGTCTCACTATCAGCTTCGATGCAGTGATAACAATTTACATCAGCTGATGTTTGCATCCATGTTATTTATTATTCCATTCTATGTGGTTGGGAAAGGGGTATGCTTCCCAATTGATTAATGTTTTTAGTAGCCTCTCTTGTATATATTTTTTCTACGTTTTCAAAAGTCTTCAGATTTAGCTGCCAAAAATTGAAGCCAAGCTGAAATTATAATCAGCTACTGTTCCAAGTCTAGCTCCATTTCAATATCCCCTTAAGAAAGCATAAAACAACTGAAAACAGGGCTGAGATGACTAAAATGAAGGATTAGGAGCAAGAGTGCCAGCCATGGATACCCACCATAACAATATTTAGACATATACTAGAGACTCACTTCTCCCTACCTAGTTAAAAAGTAGTCAGTGCTTTCTGAAATGCTCATTTGATGCTATGATAAAACAGGTATATAAACACTGATGATAACTGAGTCATTAGAAATGCAAAAATGTTACCAATACATGAACATTTCTGAAATATTTTAGGAGTTTATTCTACCGTCACATTGGTTAGAGGATCTTGTCACTGATACATATGGCAATTCTACCATCCATTTCCATTTCAATTTTCATTGTGTCATTTATACAGGTGGTAGTCAGTCATACCAAGTAATTAATCATGAAAATATCTCTGCTCCCAATAACTTTTTATTTGCTGATTTCCCTTATGCACAATGGAGCTAAGCTAAAGCAAACTAAACAACCTTCTTTAATATTATATATGCTGAAGACTAGGCAGTGTTCATAATGAAACGCTCAAGTTCAAACATGGGTGCCTCTGTTTTCAAATGTGCTCTTAGTATGTTGTCATTTAGAGATCTTCTTGCCTCCAAACAACAAGAGTCTAGCATATCCTGGATTTGTTAGTAAATATAATGGATGCTAACAAATTAAAACCCCATTAGCCAGGAGAGTTTTGCAAATTTGATCTAGGGGATAAAATATACTCCCGCATTAACTCAATATTCCATGTCCCACGAACAGTTCAGTCATGTAACCAATATTTACTCAATAAAAATTGTACTGTGAGAAAGTTAAACTTTAATTAATTAAGTAATTCATTAATTTAATTTAAGAAAATTTATAATTGATGTCTCACCATCTTGTCCAGGAAAGGGACACAGGCCAAATGACTGTAATTGATGAGTATGTTAAATAGAACAATTCCTTGATAATATGTATTAACTAGAGTAGACGGGTTTCTATTTAGTACTGAGATTCAAGAGACATCTATAGCCTTTTGCATAGCCAGACCCCGATGTGTTCACTTACTGCTTTCTACCAGCTATGAGTTAGTTTCATAACAGACACATTTCTTAGTCATTTTGCAGAGTTTTGCTGAGAATTGCAAAGAGATGTCTTGGTCTTTGTTGTGAACTTTTTACAATGAAGTAGGAGAGTCAAAGCGAAATAAAGGAGCATAATAAGATATAAACATATCAGTAAGATGATCTCTCACACAGCTTCCCCTTTTTTAATACAGACTTCCTTCTGAGAATTCAGTACCTATTTCTGATTCTAAGCCAAATTTCTGTCATCAGGAATGCTATTGCAAGAGGCTGCTGAAGGCAAGAGAGATATTAAATATGTAGAACTTTGATTATATGGACATTTCTACTTGAGGCGGTTCAAAATATGTGTAGCCATGGGGTGGAATGCTGTTATAGATTAAAAGCTGATTAAGTCATATGAAAAACAGAGCACAAATAAATACCCAGTTTTCAAAATGGAAGGAGTTTAGAATGGAGGTATTCCAAGCTGCAGTACAGGAATAAATGTCATTTGATATGCTAACATGGATTGAAAAAAAAAAAAAAAAAAAGCTGTGATCAGCGTCATGACAATATTTACTAACAAAACCGCACAGATTAGTTTAAGGAGGAGTCTAAGAAATACCAATAAATACAAACTTGAGTAATTGGGTGATATGGACCTTGTGAAAAGTTTGAACTTCTTAAATATTAATGAAAGGCGTTTAATGTTTCAGGAAGAAAATAGTCTAAAACACCAGGAGGTACCAAACAGTCAGCTGTCTCCATAAGAATCAGAAGTAAAAGCAAGATACTAATCTTTGTGTGAAAATAAAATAAAATAAAATAAAATAAAATAAAGAAGGAATTTATGCAATGCTGTACTGATATTTGCTGTCTTTTTTTTTTTTTCCTTAAAATATGTTTTTGATCCAAACATCTCCAGTTTGCACAATAGGAATAAGAAGGGATCAGGTGAGATCATCACTGGGAGTTTTTGAATACTCTCTGTGTCTGTCTAAATACTTTGTGGGTGGTTGGGTTATGTGTAAGTGTAGGGTTGAGGCAAAATGTTCTCTCCTCTGTAACATAGTTTAAAGGTATTACAATTGTTTATCATAGTTTTTAAAAGTGTGTTTTATACAACATTTTGCAATACAAAAATGGCTAATACAAACATTAAAAAAAAATTACATAAACCTATGACAACTTGGAAAAAGCAGAGGGAAGTAAAACAAGATATAATCAAAGAAAGACAGAGACAATGTTTTCAAAAAAACAAAATAAAAGCCAAATTGGTGTTCATTTTTTTACCTTTGCTGTAACACAATGCAGGAGATAACTGATCTTTGTATTGAAGGTAACCTTTTCTGGAACACCAAAGGCAATTGAGATATGACCAGCAGAGGAAAACTACAGTTAGCTACTATCTGACAAAAATCTTCTGAAAAATCAGAAAAAAAAAAATAATAGCAAAACACTAGAAGACATATTGAACTGCTGATAAATATTTTCCTATCTCTTGGCCAACTCTGAATTGAGAGATTTACGATTTGATATCAGACAAACAAAGGGTTATGTAGTTTTAAATTTCAGTTATTACTAGCATGGACGGGAGATGTTCTGATTTACTGAAATTTGACAAAACTAGACACCTGCTTAGAATTCCTGTATCTGTTGCCAATAAATATATTTCATCACTATGGTTGCAAAAACAAATACCAACTAGTGAAATGTGGTTAACTGAAATACAATTATTGAGAAATAGAATGACACACTGTCTGAATCGGATTAGCCACCAAAGTATTTGAGCATAAGTGGATTAAACTGGATGAACTGATGGAGTTTACTGTCTTAACTGTTGTAGCAAGACGTATTTTCTTCTAAATCTAAATTGCAGGACCTGTGAGCAACTCCTGCTTCCTTGGTAGGGAATACAGTCCTGCCACTTCCCTATTGCCACATCAGAGCAAGACCCTCTAATGAATCATCCCCCTACTGCAACTTCATTTCCATAGGAAGAAAACCTAGATGTGGGCATGAAGTGAGCCTCAGCTTTATGAAATTCATCTGTTTTTCATACTTCTCTTCCATTGCCATTTTCTGTTAGTGTATCCCTTAAAACTTAAAATAGCTTACATAGTCAACAATTAAACTAATCTGCAATTAAAACTGACAAACATAAATGCAACTTTTTTTTAGATGTTACATATTTGAAGACAGTGAAGTGTTGTTGAATCTTTTCTGATTTATGGATCTTCTAAATTTTTCCACTGAAGGAAGGGACACAGTGTAATAAATTTAATCCACTGACAATAGACTCTTGTTCCTTATTCACTGGTGGGCCACAGGTTGAAAACTGCTGGTACAGAGTCTTATTTTTGCATAACACATTACTGTGTAATTTACAATTAAATTGAGGAGCACACTGCACCTGCAGTGCTTGACAGGAATTTCACCATTGACTGCAATTTTATGAAGAGTCAGATGTTTTCTTTTTGGGGCAAATAATTCAGTAGGAGTCAAGGAAAGTTAAGTCTGAATAACATGTATGTTTTGAGTCTGCTCCAAAGCACACTGATAGTCAGAGGGAGTATTTGCCCACATATTCCTCTACTAGCAAAGATAACTTTTATAAGAAGCAATCATTTTAATGACTCAGAGTATAAATGGATAACATGAGGTCATAAAGGTATTTCCTTTCCCTCCGCTGCAAAACTATCACTCTTGCATTGCATAGCACTACATATTTAGAACCAGACAGACTGCTCACAGAGGTACAGTGCTATTCACTATAACCTACAATGGCAGAATTCAGTTTTACATGGGTAGTTATTATATCTCTGTATCATCTTTCTGTAAATATTTAGGCATGCAACACTACTGGAAGGAATATACCAGTTTACATGGATATCTGAGTTGTTCCAGCATGTGCATTCTAACATTATATTCTTACAGTTATCAGTCAAGAAAACCATCACTAGGTCATGAATAATTTCTAATTGATGTTCTCCTCACATGATTTTGCAAAAATCATCTCCTCCGAACCTTTCATATAGTTTACCGTATTGTTCTGAAATAAACTGTGATTAGCTATTTTCTGAATAACGGATTGTTATCCTGCTAAATGTATTCTAGCTGAGGCAACGCATGCCTAGCCAAGCCTGACCAGTGCTTTTACAAGGCAATTGGCTGCAAGCTGCCTTTGTTAGGTAATTCATAATGTCACTCAGCAACAGAGATGCTACCCTACAGAAGTTCTCTTAGCCCTTCCTTGGCCAAGGGCATTTTTTGTCTACGGGTTGTCCCCATCTGGAGTCTGACTTCAGCCAGGGCAAGTGCCTGGGGCTTGGTGACTGGGAATTGATTCTGGGTCCCTTTAGATGCAGATACATGTATATATTAGGATATCAAAATCGAGCAGATATCCAAAGAAACTCACAGCTTCCTTAGTGCAGGTGTTTCATCACCTCGTTTAAATATGTCTTTTGGGTGTTCCTGGAGCACTGTCTTGACAAAGAAACCTCTCCTCTCTCTCCATTTTGCAAGAGATGATCTGCTAAGGAATTTGTCATCTATTCTGTCAGTTGTAGCTGGGCCATCATTGTTAATGTCTCACTGGACATTCAATCAACACACCAAAAAACTTCATGCCTGGTCTGAATACCTCCCCTAAGGCTCTGATCATGTGTGCAAGGGAGCTTCTCCAACTGGCAGGTGTGCTTTTTGCACAGAATGAGTCTCATAACCATTCAGTAGCATAAGAACTTAGCAACTCTGTTTTTAGTTTAGTGGACATCGAGCTCTCTTGTTCACCACATATGCCTATCAAGGCCACAAGGGCTTCTGACTGCAAGGGTTTCCAACTACCTCTCAGTATTGGCTATGCTGTTCAAAAAATTTCTCAGTAAAATCATTCATGAATGACCAGAATCTAAGTCTCAGCAAATCACATGAAAGGGACAATCCCTTTCAGAAGGTAGTTGGTGACGCTTTTTCCAAACTGATAATTAGATCTATCAACAACTCAAGATGCAACTTAGAGCAGGCTACCAGTGAGCACAGAGATCTCACGTCATCTGTTTAGTAACACCAAACATGCTGCACAGCCTGGAGACATTATAAAAGGACCGTGAACTACTGACGTGAATCCTAATGCCCTCCTTTGAGCTCATAATAGCTAGATAACACACAATACGTTCACGGCTGTGTAATATAAACAAAGAAATTTGTACTTTCTCTTGTAAATGGAATCTCTACATTAATGCAAAGGGTAATTAAAAATGCCTCAGACACTTGAAAAAAGCATAGCAGTAAAACAGGTTATTTTATTTACTTCAGATAAATCCTAATGTTCCAAGATAATCAAAACAAATACCTTCAACGGAACTAATTAAAAGAAAGATTTAAAATAAATGTTGAATACTAAAATATAAAAAATAAATATAAAAATAAAATAAAAATACAAATAAAAGCAAAAGCCTGAAACCTACAAATGGAAATTGAGTGTTGGAGAAGATGTCTTGCAATGAGAAAGCTAGAAACTCACTATATTATAAGCAGGAATAGGACTTGCAATGTATGAGCATATGAAGAAATTACTACATGTACTGAAAAGCTCTTTAATCCAGTGAGGAAAGGTCTAATTGAAACCAGTAGCTGTGTGCTGAAGCCAGACATTAAAACTGAGGCAAGAAAAAATCTCAGCAGTGAGACAACTTCAAAAAATAGATGACAGGTTCTCTGTCTTTCAATGACGTCAGACCAAGACTAGATTTCATTATGCACTCAAAGTGATGTAATGGTGTACTTAAGTGAAAGTTAATGAATTGTATAAAAAAGCTTCCGATCCTACAGTCTGATTTAAAATATTCAAACATCTTACTGAAATGAAACCCTGAGTTTCTGGTTTCTGTAAATTGGCATATTCCAACACTGTTGTAATGAATTCTTTAAATGAAATTGAAGAATCTATGGATTGCACTGAAAAATATATGGTATCTTACTGATCTGTGTGTGTCTAGTATTAAAGAAGTGGGGGAAAGAAAAATGATGTAATTTCTTAGGACATGTAACTGAGCCTTTCCCTGCTCAGTTGTATCTGAATGCTGTGAATGTCAGTTTCCTCAGGTTATGTCAACCTCTCACCCAAATTCCATTGCCATGTAGTAATGAATGGACAGGTTTTTAGGCTGTAGTATGAGATCACAGTGTTCTCCTAACTTAAAAATTGCTATAAATTACCCACTAGCACCAAGACTGTTTTTTTTTTTTTTTTTTCAGTAGATGTGTTCATCCTTAAAGAATGCCCAAGAGCTATAAATAACATTTAACCACTTCATGATTGAACTGGTGGAATGTGAGCCAGAAGTCAGAAGCCAAATGCTTTCACTCTTCACCATAGGCATTCCTTTCAATAAAATACACTTCACCTGCTTTAAAACTTAAGGCACTTGGCCTCAAAGGTGTCCCAGTAAAAATCTAGTGTGAGGACAACATCCTCTGGTAGGTCAGCAATTTGTGGAAAATTTCAGACCAAATTTCACAATGTTTTAATGGACAGACATGTATTGACTTTCACAGACATCCATTTGTATCAGAAGAGAAGCTATCCATAGGATATCATAAGGCTTTTGACATGAATATGGACACAGTGTCTCTTTTGGCCTTTGCTGTCCCACCAAAAGACATGAGCATCCCCAGCACTCCCACAGCGCACTTCAGTGGCAGCTTACTGTAGTAATTATTGATTGCTTAACAGTTATTGACAGCTTTTGTTCAATATCTGAGATTGGAAGGACCAAATATCTCAACTCTTTAAGGTCAAAGGGGTTGATTTTTACTGAGAAGAGTTAGACAGTGCACACTTCAGCAGCTTAGCTGACTGTTTCAAAGATATGGTGACCTCTTGCAAGGTGATGTTCAACTCCATTAACTGCCACCAACACAAGAGAACACATGCTTATGATCTCAGAGTTTAGGGAGGTGATAGATAAAACAAGCCCACATAAAACTAGCTACTTTCATGATGTTGTATCTAGGAGGTATAAGTATTCCAAGGTTCCAGATTAGTACCTTCTTCCCACTTATCACTGAATTACAAGAGTGTCAGGAGGCTCAGCATGAGCATGCTTCTGTTGATTAGGCACTCAACCAACACCCAGCAAGAAAACACTCCCTGGACTGAAGAGTTTACACTCTCAATTAAAACAGCAGGAGAATAGAGGCAGCCAGGAAAGCCAGGAAAGGGAGAAGGATATATCATTTACATAAACTAACTCTAGAAGGAGTTAGCAAGTACCTAAAAGCAAAAATATTTTACAGTCTCTGAAATTAAAGGAAAGGCAGATGCAAACCAAAACAGAATATATCTATGTTCAGCACTTTGAGATCTAGACTTGAGATCTAGATCTAGACTATGATTTTTTTCTTCAGAAAAAAACAGTCAGCATTGAAAACCGATATAAAAAATGCATCCCTGCAATCCTTCAGAAAATGAACAAACGCTCCCTTGCAAAACAAACAAACAAAATTAAAAAAAAAAAAAACTCTTATGAAATGATAGACAAAACTGGGACATTATTACCTTTAAAAGGAATGAAAAAAAATATAGTTCACTCATATCTAACTGCATAACAAATGCAGTCCTTTACAGTAACCCTTGTCTTTGTGTCACACTGTGTGCACAACTCTAGATTGAAGCAGACTGTCTCTCCTGGCTCAGATCTGAGATGGGATATGAAGGTTATTACTGGTGATATGCTTTTCTTGGGTAGATGAATATAGGACAATATTTAATTTTTAGTTTTCTTATTTCTTAGGTCTTGAATTTAGTCTGATATAGGTAGAACAAATCTAACTGTTCCATAACTGCATGTTTTTGTTATCTATTTTTGTTTGTTTGTTTGTTTGTTTTAGGGTTATTATATAAATATAGTTCTTTCCCTGAAAGAAACCTTTTGTGAAAAGAGATGCTGCAGTGTCACAGGTCCTGCATTCACAGCTTGTACTGAACACTTGAGTCATAACACAGAGATTTTTTCCATTCTTACAAGTATAGGGGACTCAGAAAGTATAAATTTAACATGATAAAATTTGGGTGAGAATTTTTAATTGCTTTACTATTTTTTTTCCATTGCTTTAAAAACTTAAATATTGTATGGTGAAAATTTTGATCAGCTAGACAGTTTTTCTTATAAACAGAAAACAACCTTAACTACGGCATGGTGACCATTTGGTCATAATTCATGTATTCACACACACCTGCAGTATCTTTTCACACAGTCTATGTGAAGCTTTAAGTATACATATACAACCAGAGAGCACATATATAAAACAAAATTTACAGATGCTGCAGTTTTTCATGGAAATACACCACGTTACCAAGATAAGCTAAGAGTTCTGGTTTCTTGTAAAAATGTTGGAAGCAGCTTTTTTGCCTGACCCTCATGGAAAAAGATCCAACTGAGGTGTTGCAGTTTCAATTTTGTTGTATTTCTTTTTTTGGCTTTCTGAAGTGAGGGAACAGGTTTAAATAAACATTTTGATTTGGGTTCTGCAAGGTCTTAGAAAGGGGTAGTGTATGAACACTGACGTATTTGGACTTTACGTAAAGATATTTTGCCATTTTTGAAGCCAGATCTAACCTTTGTATCAACAAATCATACACAAAAACTTCAGTCTAAGCCTCAAGGTAAGAAAACATATACTTAAAGGGACCCTTTGTATTTGGTTTTAAAAATACACTCATTTACAAGCAGATTTTGAATGTCTGCCACCAACTAAGAAAATAACCTTTTCATTTATTTTTAATTTTCTTAAAGATGGGTCTCTTTTAGCAATCTATAATAATCATACAGTACATAAAATAACTTACAATCACATATATTATAGGGTCTGACTTAAATCCACAAAAGCATTTACAGTTAAGCACAGGCTTAATCTCCATTTGAAGGGCTTCAGGGTATTTATGCTGTATTTAACATAAAAAATGCATTTTGCAAGTCATACAGACAAGTTAAGCAAGCAAGTAGGATGTAGTTTAGATACCCAGTGTTTTCAGTCACATGAGTTTAATTCAAGCTGACATTGTTCAATGCACTTTTTACTACAGGGACTGCAGAAGATGATTTTTTTTGCTGCTTTAAGACTCTGTTAAGTTGCAGTCCCATGGAAACTGATGGAGCTCAGGTGCCCTAATGTTATCATGAATTTCTTTATATCACAGTATTCTGATTCCACCATTATGATGAAAAGTGGTAATTTTTAAATTCTTTCTATTTGTGCACCATCCAGTGTCTGTATGTGCTCTTCAGTTCCTTTTTTTGCCACCCCTGCCATTTATTGTTACTTCAAAGCCTATTGCCCTTTTCTTATTGTGAGATCTAAGGATCATAACTCTGTGAGATCAGTATACTTAGCAGGGGAAGATTTGATCATCTTTTTTTTTCACTACATAGAATTTTGGATCATTTCATCAAAATGGGTAAATACTAATGATTTAGGGGAAAAAAAAGGAAGTTATAAATCAAATCCTGTCTTTTGCTTGTGGAAGAACATCTTAATTTGTTTTTCAGTAAACTTTCTATTCTCAAGAAACAAAAATATCTACAGAAAAACTTAATAAAAATCAAATGGTTCTTCATCATTCATATTTATCCTGTGAACCCTTTATTCCTTTTTTCACCTACTGAATTATGAAATACACATCTGTGCGTAATGGCAACACCAAGTAATAGAACCCACTTTCTCTGACTTGCTGCAGAGCAGAAGTTCTCAGTACGATTGCTTGGAAAAACTGGGTTTGAAAAAAGCTAGCTGAAAGGCAAGGATAAGAACACACAATTCAAGAAATACCCCTATAGTTGGAAACATGACTGTGTTAATATTCCCTTTGTCTAGCAGCAGATGTGGTTTCACGACTTCAATTCTGGATTACATTTGTCTCTGGAAAAAATGGATGATTTCATTATTCCTAGATTTATATAGCTTCTATCTCTTCAAGGCAGTGCTGGCAGCAATGTGGTGAGCTTGCATTTGAAACTCTTGTCATCAACTATCAAGTATTCTATAATTTATTAGATGGCTTTCTGTGGATGTTAGGGTACTGATCCAAAACCTAGAAAAGTCTATGGAAAAATTCCCATTCAATTTCATAAGCTTCTTTGATTGAGCTCTAACATAGGATATTCTGTAATAAGAAATGGGCAAAAACTGCACACTTACTGAAAAAGAAGTTGGAGTCTTCAAGTCTGCCCACACCCCTTGGCCAGAGAGGGTATGATCACCGGGTGAGGTATGGTGAAATCACCTTCTGAGAGGGAAAAAGAATACAGCCTAATGAAATGGAGTCACTGGTCTGCTTTTATATACACTGTCATTGTGAGTGAGAAACACATTTCTGCTGGGGAAAAAAAAATGCATGCTGTTATTGAGCAAAAGTGGACTAGATTTCGCAAAGATCTGAACCAGGAATTGTGTGGAAGCTGGGGTTTCACTGGGGAAAGGAAGATATCTGTATGAACAAATAAGTCATTACAATAGATTACTATGCAGTTGAATAGGTGGCCTGGGTGGTAAATTTTCTGTACCAAATGCAGAAATTTTACAAAGGCAAGGAGAATAAAACTTTTTTTTTTTTTTTAAAGATTAATAAAGTGTTTTCCAAATCAATGGAAAAGAGTTTGTAATGATCTCTCCATCCATGGAAGTTGGAAAGTTTTAAAGTTATGTTAGGCCAAATAAGTGATTTCATGAAAACTGAAAGGATGGAAATATATACAATTTTGCCTAAGTGCTACAGATGAATATAAAATATAGAAAATTCATGTCATTATTAAAAAACTATATATATTTTAGTGAGCTTGACTGTGCTGAAAAAAAAAAAAATTGTCTGAGTTTTTTAAATAGAAAGTCTTTTCCACCGAAGTCTTGACTGACCAAAACTTTCCTGAGAACAACTAACCCTAGGGAAAATTTTATTGAAAAAAAGAGCCTGACTTCTGTGAGTAAAAGTGATGCTTCACAGTAAAACCTGAATACATCACATGCTCTCAAGAAAAAATCTTTGTAACTTTGGAAATACCATTAAGAGGCCTTACAGACAGTCTAGACTGGGTTCCTCACACCCTGTGGTCCTTGGGATTGGGATTCCCCAGCAGAAGATATTTTCACTCAAGCTGAATCCTTAGAAAACAATTCCTAAAAAGGGAGACTTAAAAGCAACTATGATGCATTCATTTAAAAGATGCATGAGAAACACTCTTTAGTTGAATATTTAGAAAATAGTTGTATGCACATGAGGATTGTATTTAAGAAACAAATTTGCATTTTCCATTAGCAGAGTGGCTAAAACACTTTGGAAGACATTTTCATTCACAACCTTAGATTGGCTCAAGCTCTGGATTTAGCTTCCAAGCAAAACTTCCATTGATTTCAACGCATTAGAACAAGAGGAGTGGCCAACTTCTCTGTCCCTCTGAGCTGCACAGAAAAGTCTTCATACAGCCTGCAGTCACAAGATATTTACCATCTCACTCAAGGAAGCAAGGGAGGGCTTCTCTCTGGGAATGGTCCATAATTTAGCTATGGCTATTGCTCTTCAGCTCCATGGAAAGCTAAGGTTCAGCTAGTTCCAGAAATTGTGCCTACATTGTAAGGTCAGTGAACCTGAGCATGCACCATCATGCCATGAGGCCACTTTCATTCTTTCCTTCCTTCCTTGCTTGCTTCTTTCCTTCTTTGCTTCTTTTTTCTCCCTCTTTCTTTCTTTCTCTTTTGGAGGGGAGAACACAGGTACAGAAGGAGCCAAAGTTGTTGTCTAATGAAGATAATGAGGGAAACAGGTCTGTGAGACGCACTGTGAGATGCATACAGCCCATAGTGCAGGTGGAAATCACATTAGTGATTTTCCTTACAGAGTAAGGAACTGTGATAACCCAGAAGCACTTGCATTAGACTGGTTGCACAGGTTCCTTTCTAGTTGAATTGTACTGGCCATGCAGGTAAGCCAGGCTTGAAAGTGAAATAAAAACAGTTCAAGACCCACACTTTAGCAATGTGTACTCTAGGGCTTGAAATGCAGAAATGCACTATTGCAATAACAACTTTGGAGTTTTACAATAACCTGCACCTAAGTTTGTCAGTGGAGAGCCTATAGAGAGTTTCTGTAGAAAGGGACATGATTCATCTCATTTGAGTGTATGGTTGAAATAGGCCAGATGAATCCTCTAAAAGTGTCCGCTCCCTTCCACTGACAATAAAGGGAGCTCAGCGCAACCAGCTCTGATGTGCATGTCTCCTGTGCTGTAACAGCTTGTTCACAGCCAGCAGCACAAGGACTGTTCTGCTGCACTTCACACAACATTGCCCCTGAACTCACACCTGAACAAAACACAGGCGAGCTGTATGGTGCTTACACAAGTCTCAGACGCCCACTGTTTTTATGTTTTGACAGGTATCACTGTGGTTTGTTTGCAGGTCTCATGAGGAGATAAGCATTTGCACGTTATATCTGAAAAGTGCAAATTCATTGTTAACAGGCAATACAAAGATAAAAATCATAAGTAGAGATCAAGCATTCTCAAAATAAATGTTCTGTAAAAGAAGGGTTTAAATGATCATAGGTAGCAAACACCAACATAAAGCTGAAATAGTGGTTGTCATTGAATAGGGACGGTATAACTCTGTAATTTATAGCTTTAGTGTCAAACTTGTGAAACAACTAATTTTTTTCTTGTATTATATTAATTAAACTGTCAAATCTCACTCTGTGTTAATGGCTTGCTGAAGACAATGTAAATCTTTTAATTGACTCCTGTGGATTTTTGTTAAAATGTAGTTTGCGGGCTCATTTTTCTGGTTTTAATCTATTAATTCTATGCAAGGTAAACAACCCAGAGATCGTATTTCATAGATCTTTCTAAAATCATTGGAAGCATCAATGTTTTGAGATAATCTGTCTAATATATTCCTTTATGTTTTAAGCTGAATGCAGCAGTAAAGTTACTGAACTACAGGTCAGAGCACTCTGATTTTCAAGAGCTTTATATCTCTAATGAACTGGATGACCGCCAATTTTAGTATTGTATTTCTAATGAGCCAAATTCTCAGTTTACTACAAGTCTCTATTAAGGGACAAGTTTCTAAATACAAGTGCAGGCAATTTTCACTTTGTGCAGCCTGTTTTTATGAGACAGTGTTAAAACGCTGTTCTACACACCACAGTTACACAATATTTTATAACTTCAGAAGTACTTAGGTGATAAGGCAGCTTGAACAGTTAAATTAATACCATTTGGTATAGGCAAGTCTTTGCATCTGTCCTGAGTATAGGCCTAGTTCCCTTTCTCTACTCTTTTGCACAGTAAAACCACAGGTCACCTGAATTGCTGGTGCATGATGTTAAATGTTCTCATAAAATCTACCAGGTATTTCAAGGCAGTTGTCTGGCAATTATCCTGTTACTGATCAATAAAAAAAACAACAACGACAAAACAACCACAGTCTTTTGCTTGTTTTCAAATAATCTTACTGACATTTTTCTTACGCTCTCATACAACAGGTTGTAATATATATTTTTTTAAAAGGTAAAGTGTTTAAATACAGTTTGAGACATTGCTGTTTGAATGTAATGGCACTCACCTTCATGTTTAGAAAAGTGAGCCAGTGATTTCAACATGCAGTTGTGTCCTGTAAAGGTGCTTCTACATCGTGCAGTGGGTTGTGAGAAGTTTCTGCATTAATGAAAAGTGTTTTAGTTCTGTCACTAAGGCTTTGCTCCTTGGGATGAGAGCAGATCTGCAAAGTTAAGTGTCACCATTCAGAGATTATGCAATTAGAAGCATAAAGCAAAATGAAGCCAATACTGTATTTGAAGAACATTAAGACACCACTGCAAGACTTTCCCTCCTTTCACAGGGAAATCTTTCAGTAATTACATCACTGTCCAGTTTAACAGCCTGCCTCATAAGAGTTACTTAACTGTTAATTAAAATGAGAACATAATACACTGCTTTCCTTAAGAGAACAAAATCTTGCTCATGCAGAAATGTTTCTGATCTAGAGAAAACCTTTATCAGCATTCTGCGCCTCCCCTCACCTGTGTGCTGCCAGGATGGCTTCCCACTCTCAGTTTTACAAGCCTTGTCCAGCTTGCCAACTGCACATCCAAACCCATCCTGTTCCCTAACAGTTTACAGTAAACCTGGCATCACTTGACCTTTTCCCAGCCACACTTGACGACAAACACAATATTATTTACACCCCTATTGGTTCAGACTGTATTTCTTTAGACACAGCCTGTTTTCCTCCATAAGTGATTATTTTACTGCATGAAACCACAGTGCTATCAATCATTTGCAAGGCAAGGGATGTAGACAGGCCAGAGCATTCCAACTCCTCTTTCAGTAAGAAGTGGAGTTTCTTCTCATTTCTTGTTCAGGAAGATTCACTGTATAGCATACAGCACCATAGAAGTGCAGTAATTTGTGCTACAGACCTACAGGAACAAAAGGCTAAAAAGAAAAAGAATATCACTATCAACTTATGAAAGAGGAACTGAAGATCTCTCATATGATTATGACTTCTGTTTTTGGCAATCACTCTGTTAATGGTTAATAAAAAGCAGCCTCTTTTTTTGGCAATCCCATTCAATGCTCTGTTTATGCCCTGATAATGATAGTTCATACTATATTATTAACAAAATACATATTTTAAATGCAGTTGTGGATTCCCTCAGTATTCCCCTTTTTGACAGAGCAGGCATACAGACTTTTAGAAGACGTGAACTGAAGCAAGACCTAACTGCTTTAGTGGCTGCACAAATTTCTAACAGTTTGTCTTGTAGTCTGAAGACTTAGACCTTGTCTTGGGCCTCCTTTTTGCATTCAAAACTGCCTGTGCTCATACAATCCACCCCGAGTTCAGAACACAGCAACCCACAAAGAGAAAAATGGGTGTAATAATGGAGAATGGGACACAATTTTTCATGAAATCAGTATGGCAAATTCCATATTGTACTTTGTTTATGACTCAATCAGCTGATATTTCAAGGGTGAGCAAGAGACGCACAGTGAAGATGCCTCACAGACATACACACATACATATGACTTCATACTTCATCCTCAGATAAACACACTGCACACAGCCTGTGACCATCTGTCAGGGCTCAGTACTCACAGGAGTTTCTGAGGTTTTAAGGCAGGGTTTGCAATAGCCAGCAGAAGTAATTAACATGTTTGGTGTGCTGTGTTTCTTTATCTGAGGAAGGCAAAAATTCCTGGAAAAGATGTAATCTGTCATTGTCAAGGAAAATATGCCGTGAGAGGATAACAGTAAGAAGGGTCCCATTGCTTGGCATCTCTTTGCTTTTATGGGTTTTCTTTGGCAGGGGAGGATGGCACTCAAGGAACTTTAATCCCTTTTAAGAAAAATGTTATTTTTAGAACAAACAAAGCTGGATGCAATTCTTGCCCAGATGAGCTTACAAGGTTAATTCTGCTTCATGCATGTTTAATGTTTCGTATTTCCAGACTATAAAGCAGTTTGGCAGCATGACTAAATGGCATTACTCCATTTTGCTAGTAAAGAAATTAACCCATAGTGATTACTGAGAGCAAAGCTAATAGAAACTCTTTAGCAGTCTACTTGTTTGTTTCATAAGAAAGTGTTTTTTTTATCAAAAAATGCTGAAATAGTAGTGAAGTGAAGCATGAAGTAAAGGTACACAAACTGACTTCATTAGCTCCAAAACCCACAGTGGGTTGGCTGTATTGGGGCAGCAATCCGCCTATGTCGTGTGAGAAGGAAGAATTACAGTAACCCACTGAAGCTTGAATTTGACTATTTTGACCTCAGGCCCAAGTCAATAGCTGTGCACAGCACAACACTGTTCTGTGTAGATAACCCAGCTCATAATGGGAAAAGGTCAAGGGTCTCTGAGCTTGTCCCCCTGCAACATCGCCCTGTATTGCAACAATGATTGCAAATGGAGACTGGTGCATGAGAAAGCCCAGGTTTTCAGGCTCAAGTGGTGCCACGCAGTTGTCAGGGAGAGAGATAGTGCATGAAATGTGAGACAGAAGCAAAAGAGAAGAGCTTTGCCAGTGCATTTCAACCCCTACAGAAACAGCTGTTCTTAGCTGGGTTGCAGGCCACTGTGGAAGAAGCAAGATGTGTGCAAGCTGCCTCCCAGCATGGAAGCACTGTCATTTTGGACCAAGGAACCACTTCAGTTTTCCATAAATGATAACTGTGTCACCCCATGAACATCCTAGTTTTGTCTGAGATATGTAAGTCTGTTGCCAGGCTGAAAGATGAAATTAACTCTTTTAAGTCAGTTAAATTTCTAGGTGGTAGGGCAGATGTCTTGTCACTGTATAAAGGGGCTTCCTTCCCCTCTTCTCTGACTGCACAATCGTTATGTACTCTCTCCAGAAGATCTTAATAAATATTTGCACAATCTTGACAGAAAAGAATAGAGCAACCGTTGCACAGATGTTACTGATAGCACAAAGGTTATTTCAGATTAAATCACTGACTGAAAACAGACTGGGAGCCACCACTTCTAAGACCACTGTCCACTGCCCCCTCTACTCTCAAATGGAAAGCCATCACTTAGGGACACGTTTTACAAGTGGGACGTACACATATGGGGTTAGCAGAGCAAGATTTTTGTTATTATTATAATTTTGGTTTAAATATCCAGATTTGTATTTTCTTATGAACAAACAGACTATATTGGAGAACATCCCCCTATGAATCTGCATTAGTAATCTCACCTGCAGAATAGGCTTCGATTTCAGCTGCAGCTTTGTGAGGCAACTGCTGACTTTTTTAGGTGAGCTATTCTTCACCTTATACTCTATTTACATTTTTCATAACACTGGTTTTTATGAGTATTAGCCATGATCGAGTAGGAAACAACCTGCCTTAGGGGTGCTCTTTTTGTTCTGTTCAGCAATGCGTAGTTTCCACATCCTGACGCAGAATCCTAGCAGTAGTCTGTCTCTCCCAGCTGCATCTTTATTGTGGGAAAGCCAGACGAAAACTGATATAGGTGCTGCTTTGTTTGTGTTAATGACAGCTCTTATAGATGGGTTGGCACAAGGACGTCATGACTTTAGGCTTATTAATCTAACCTTTAACTGAAAGAGGACTTAGGTCTACTGGCTTAAAGAGAGAGAGCCCAGTGTACTCTCAACAGAAAGACCAACGGAGACCAGGGGATACTTCAAAATAACACAGGCTCCTATTCTTGTGAAAGAAGAAAGAGCACATGCAATGAGCCATTCAGGCTATAATCTTTAGTTTCATGCTATCACTGCTGTAGATTCAAACACTAGTTAAAAAAATCAAATTTATTTTAAAGTGAAGTAGCTAATCACTAATCTCTGCTGAAAATGCCTATTTGAATGAGATGATATGGATTGCTTTTAAATCTGGAAACATGCAGACACTATCTTATTTATTCTACAAATGTGTATGAATGACTGCACAAAGGGGTTAATGTATAAAGACAGGAATCAAAAATGGTGAAGTGTGAATTTAACATGTTCTGTGAACCTTCCCAGAGCTGAGCAGTTTTGACTACCATTTTACCTTCTTATTTCATTGTGTTCCAGCCTGATGAGTTGTTCTGTAAGTGTTGTTTAAGAAAAGACATTTTTCAACTGGACATCTTTCTTTTACGATTTCCTGATAGCTTCTGTGTTATTTCTCAGCATAATTCTGAGAACCTCAATGTTATGATGTGTTTCTATTTTACAGTTACATTGAGCTGAGGCTGTATTAATGATACAGCTTTTTCTTTTTCTTTTTCTTTTTCTTTTTCTTTTTCTTTTTCTTTTTCTTTTTCTTTTTCTTTTTCTTTTTCTTTTTCTTTTTCTTTTTCTTTTTCTTTTTCTTCTTCTTCTTCTTCTTCTTTTTCTTTTTTCTTTTTTTTTCAAAAATGAGCATTCATGTGAAAATAACAGCTTCTGTATAATATTTTATCCTGGCAAGTGTCTGAATTACTTGCAATGAAGGGTTCTAGTGTCACAAGTGAACACCCAAGGTTCAGGTACTTGAATAGCACACATGTTGTCATGGAGAATTTAGTTTCTCAGCGTATGACCATGAAAACAACATGAGCAGCCTTAAGGAAAACAATGGACACAGTTGTGTGGGTAAGATAAATCAAGGAAATAAGTGTTTTCAGAATCTTACAGCCAAACACTGAAGTAAATGTTTCAAGTGCATGCCATCGAACAAATTAGAAGTACTAGGACATTAAATTTAAGTAATGTGAGTAGATTTCCTATCCAGCAGATTGAGAAAATCAATGACAGAATTTCCCATTGTATCTACACCTGCACTTCTTAAAAAAAATAAATACAGCTAACCACTATATTCTGTAGAAACGACTTTGGTAGAGGGAAGCAGCAGCCTCGCTGTATAAAACAAGGCTAAGGAAACAGTTCCACCAATTAACTAGCCCAATCTCAGGTGGTCTGCTTAAGAGTAACTTTACAAAATCAGATACGAGGCTTTAAACACACATTATCCATATTACTTTAAACTGGCCTGGACAACATGCAGGCATAATATCCCTCTTCAAGAAGCAATCATATGTCTTATAAAGAAAGGACCATTTTGTAGCTGGAAAAAAAAAAAAAAAAAA
>VXAA01007454.1:351476-371141 GCA_013399115.1 Anseranas semipalmata
AAAAAAAAAAAAAAAAAGAAAGAAAATCTTCAGTGAAAAGAATAAGAGGATTAAAAGGTAAATGAAAGCCCAATAAAATAACCCTTCTATGTGCAACTGCTTCCCTGAGTGCTGTGACCTGCAGCTCCTTCAGAGGATTTGCACTCAGAGGCAGGCCTGTATTACTAGCCAGCTATTCACTTCAAGAAGATGTTATTTCCACTGAGACAAAGAAGTATATACATTAGCAACAAGTGATCTTGAATGAAACTCTTAAAAGTGAATCAATATTATTTCAGGAGGTTACACTGAAATACAGAAATTAATTTGCTTTTTTTTTTTTTTGGCACATTGATAGTAATCTGCAGTGATCATGGCAGAGTTCAAGGTAAAGATAGCTAGAAGATAGCTATTCCTTCCCCAAACCTACAAGATTACTTCTTTATCCCTTCTCAACTGTAATTAGAGAAGCAGGAACTTCATACCATAGCAGTTGAACTAAACTACCACAAATCTTTTAATTGGAAGTAGATGATGGAAAGATAGCAAATGAGCATGAAAAACTGAAAAACACAGCTTCCTTATGTCCCTACACAGTACCTATCAATCTACACATCATCAGTAAATACATCAGTATTAATTACAGTGTACCTAATCTTTTCCATTAATATGGAATACTGAGCTCTAGAAGAGAGGTTTGGAATCTTGACTCACACCCTATTGCTGAAAATTTTCTTCACTTAAAGGGTGAGGGAGGTCGATAAGTGCCTCAGGAAGGCCTTGATTGCTCCTGAGTGGCAGGCAGAGAACAATGTCACCTGTCAGTGCCACTTCCCATTTTACAAGAGCCAAGCATCTTCTCCTACGTCTGGCAGGCAGCTGCTGACCAAACGTCTCCACGCAGGTAGCAGCTCTTGGCAAGTGACAGTCGCATAGTGTTCTTGGGGCATCGGGGCACTAGAAGGAGAGAGCCACTGCCACCTTATGTTCCTCCAGGGAGTGCTTCTGCAAATACACATATGGGATCCAGAGGTCAGGACACCACACCACACGCTTCAAATGCGTACTTCCCAGAGGAAGCCTGGTTTATCCAGATCGGCCTCCTCTCTGCCTAGTTTGCAATCAACCCATTAGTCAACAAGAAAGACCACAGAAAGGTGGTGGAGATGTGTCCTGGAAAAGTGTTGCCCCTTCCTGCCTCAGGGGATGGGTCATACGACTTGTGGGGTAGTCCCAGCTTCTGTTTGCTATGCCCTCTCTACCCCTGGAGGAAAGCACTGACAACAACCACGCACTGTCTTCACATGTTGTCTGCTTTGTAAATATTGTATGTATGGTTATATACTTCATATACATATCTATATTAAAATAAGCATCAAGGTTGCCTCAAAAAAAATATCAGATTTGTTCTTTGGAGATATTCTTTTGTGTTTTTTTCTAAGGTGATTCTTTATGTATATATGCATATACACACACATATACACATTTTATATTAAAATGCTTTTAATTCACAGCTGTCTACATTAAACAATAAAGTATGGTTTGAAGCAGATTACAGCCTGTAACAGATTTTAGTATTTCCCAGGTTTCATGGCATAATTAAAAATTTTTAATTAATGTAACCTTAGAAAGTGGAGTTATTTTGTTTTGTTTTGTTTAACTTGCATTTTTAAACATAAAACACTTCTTTGGCCTTCCTAAATATTATGTTTTGAAGTTAGCTGGCTCTATTTCTGATCTTTTAAAATTACTTGTATGTGTGTTCTTATTCCCTTTTGCATTCACTAATCCTTTAGATTTAATTACAAGCTTTATTTATTTAGCCTTAAAGTAGCCAAAGACAATAATTATTTCTATGCTGTTTGCATTAGGGAAACATGACTTGTGCCACCACCACAAAAGGTTTAATTTTATGAAAGAAAACACTGAAAATACAAACATTAAACATTTTAAATAACTACTGAA
Source organism: Anseranas semipalmata (assembly GCA_013399115.1). Classification (NCBI taxonomy): domain Eukaryota; kingdom Metazoa; phylum Chordata; class Aves; order Anseriformes; family Anseranatidae; genus Anseranas; species Anseranas semipalmata. The sequence goes on from VXAA01007454.1 coordinate 353,421, forward strand.
GCAAATACATACATACATATATATTCATAAATCATAAGACAAGAAGAGACCACTGTAGTAACTTAGATTGGTCTCCTGTACAACACAGCTCAGGGGACATTCCCAAATTAAATCTACTTGGAATAAGTGCCTGTGTTTTACAAAAACATTATACTTTGATAGAAAATTCTAGTGATGAAAAATTCACCACAACTCATGTCAGGGTGGTCCAGTGATTAATTACCTTCACTGTGAAAACCTATGACTCATTTCTGGACCGATTTTATCTATGGTTGACCTCAGCATAAAATGTGCAATAAAAGTCTAAATGAAAGCAAGAGGTAATTCCTTCCCTCGAAAGCATTGATATGCACTGGTTCATCCTAAAGAATCTGATATAACTTAACTGTATTCTACTATTCTACTAAAATGTGTAAAAAGCTGTGAATTTGGAGAGAAATTTTTTTGTTCTGCTTTGGAAGTGCTCTTTTTCCCTGTGGTCAACAGCTTTACCACAGAGTTATGCTTAAGACACTGCATTTGCTGTCTCAAATTCACAGATGCAACCTTATACGTTCCTGTAAGGCACACCTGCAGGCATGCACAGTAGCTGCGAGTAGCCCTGAGGTACCCATTCATATAGTCCTCATTCCAGCAAGAAGGAACCATGACTCCAGGGCCATCGTATGCTTTGTATTGGTATCTTTTATTAAAAATGAATAAATCAGGGCAGAGTGGTAAGTAAGCACTGTACCACTTCACCGGTGAGATGCCTACTCAAATTTCCCAATAAATATAATTCTGATACGCTTAGACCTTCATTTATATCACTTAGAAGTGGAAGCTTATCTCTGAAGTCATTGTGGAGGTAATATGTTGAGGTAGTGTACAACAACAATACATTGTGACATTGTTATTTAAAACTTATTTTTGAATTAATCATATTTTACGTACATGAAGAAATATTATCCCTTGATGATATCTAATTAAAAATATATATATTAGTTTTTTATTCTACAGATTTAATGTACTTGTTTCTGAAAGTGCTAGTACTCTGCCACTATACAAATCTAATTTGTGATGTGATCTGATTAGCTCTAATAAAATCACCTGGGTAAATGCACAGTGGCTCCACTGTATCTGTAATCCTTAATGTTGAAAGAGATTAAGTTTATAGACTTTGATCTGAAACATTTGAGAGCTTGTTACGCACAGAACACTCTCAATCCTATATCTTAATAAAAGAGAAAAATATTTAATGTTCTAAATGCTGTAAATGATAACAGAACAGTAATGAATCTTTGTATTTCATTGCCAAACAAAAACTTAAAAAAAAAACTTTTAAAATAATGTTAGGACTCCACTCAGAACAGTCTGACTTTTCAACCATCATTTCAATATGTTTAAATATGACTAATATAATTTAAGTATGTAATTAATTGCTTTCATACACTGGGGGGCACCTAAAGAGGTACAGGCTGAGCACTTTGGCTTTAGAGTACAGCAAAAACTCTCTCTTTTTTTTTATTCCAGTAAAACCGAGCTATTGCCAATATATGTAAAATAACACTGTCTTTGGTTGCCTAGAAACCTTCCCTTTGACCTGCAGACCTGATGTTACATCAGTGAAAATGGAAACCGTGCCACCCGTTTCCGCGAGCACAAGCCGAGCCCCCCGCCGCAGCTGCGAGCGCCGGGGGGCCTCTAGCGGCCAAGCCCGAGCCCCCGGGCGGCAGATGTGTCACTGGCCGGAGCGCAGGGAAAACCGAGGAATTCAGCAGTGCTTGGCTATGCTTTTCCCCCATTTAGGCGCACAGCTTGTGCATACCTGCAGTGCAGGAAATTAAGCTGGGTTTTACACTAGATTCGGTTTAGATAAATCTTTGCTCCAAGGGCAGCTCTCCCATACCACAATTATATATCAAGTGAGATCTCAAATACCTGTGACTTTTAATATTCATTGCATAAACTGTAAAAATAGCTAGAAGGGCCATTCAGGGAAATTCCGTTTCGCAGTGTGCAAAAGAAAACTTTTGGCGTAAATCTTGTTTTGTTCTCTTATGGTTATACCCTAAGCAGAAGTCCAATATATTTTTTATTTGTATGGCCGAAGAATTTGCTGCAGATTTTTTTCTAAGGAACGACCATCACAGTGGGTTATTTTAAAATAAACCTTTGTATGCTTTATTTTTGCAATCCGACCTTACAAAATATGAGTAGAGTTTGAGCAAAGGCAGCGGTACCCTCCTGAAGACACCAGCAGTGTGTAGCAGCAGGTCACAGGCATTTGATTATTTAACTTACTTCAATGGCTAGAGAACTTTGAAGCCTAGAGAGGACAAAACTGACACTGAAAATCTCAGTTATTTGACAGCAGATCATTTTTGCAGCAGTATACAATTAATGTGCTTATTACATAGCCCCAAATGCTTGTGATGCCTGCCCAGCACCAAAAAGTCACTTGTTTCCTGCCAGGTTTCCAAAACTTCTAGGGTTCCTTCCAACAACTTGTACAATGCTGTTACACTGCTGACATATTGAAAAGTGGAATCAATGGCTCAAATGCAGGTGCTTTATGTGGAGTCATACCTTTCCTATTCCATTCAACTATTTTTTTCCTCATTTAAATAAAGCTGGCACCAACTTTTCAGCATGTATCTTACCTTATATTAGATATTCCCTTATTTCTTGCCAGTCTGACAGAGAATTAACACCAGATCCAACCCCCCAACCCCACCCCCAGCAAAAGTGGTCAAAGCCTTAAAAATTTGTTTGACTCTGAGGTCAGGAGCACCCTCAGTTCTCATACCTTTACATTAGCATTATCCTACTGATCCACTGTATTTAATGACAGCATCTTTCAAGACTGAAGCCTCTGGTTCTGCACTGGTGGCTAATACACAAGGAATATGAATATGCTGTGTGTACTCACACAGTGGGTGTCAAGAGGATGGGGCCGGACTCTTTTCTGTCGTGCCCAGCAACAGGATGAGAGGCAACGAGCACAAACTGAAGCACAGGAAGTTCCGGCTGAATATGAGGGGGCATTTATTTCCTGTGAGGGTGACAGAGCACTGGAACAGGTTGTCCAGAGAGGTTGTGGAGTCTCCTCTGGAGATATTCAAAACCCGCATGGATGCGATCCTGTGCAATGTGCTCTAGGTGACCCTGCTTGGCAGGGGGGTTGGACTGGATGATCTCCAGAGGTCCCTTCCAGCCTCAACCATCCTGTGATTCTGTGTAATACAGAAAGATATGACAGTTTTCTACTGTTTGATTGTAGTATGTTAGGAGTAGTGGTTTTACCTGAAAAAGAAGAAAGAAAAAAAGAAAAAATATTTTTCTTTAATTTCTTAAATGCCCGTGGTAGTATGATTTATTTTGCACAGATTAATGAAGTGATTGGAACAATTTACTGATCTGAGATGGTTTTCCTAACAATCATACACTCCTGGTGTATATGTCAGTCAGCTTAGAATTGCCCGGGCCACCTTAAATAAAGAACACCCACGGAGCCCAGAGAAACTCATGTGTTTAAATTACAGAAAAATCACTTCGCAGTCTTTCACTGACACCTAGTGGTCAAACACAGAGGTTTTTGTGGGAAGCAGAAGAAAAACGGCAGCAACCAAGCACAGGCTCAAGACAGCTCAGCGGAGAGCATTCATCTTGCCATACAAACGGTTGTTTGCTTAACAGGATAAGAGCACATATGAAACTTAAAGTTATGCTTGCAAAATCAGCAGGTCAAGTTCTGTGCTTAGCTCCACTTGCACAATAGCTGGTGGAGTCAGTAGGAATCACACACACACAACCAGAGGACGATTCTAGTCCTAGGAGAGGATGTGGTTTTTCCAGCCTTGCTCCTTTTTGCTTGGCCCACAGCACCAGGAATTAACAACCCCTCCACTAAAAAGGATATAGAAAACCCCAAAACAAAAACAGAACAAAGAAACAACTTACAGTGTGATTATTGTTCAAGATTTCTGACTAGCTTTTGTTTACATACTGCAGAACCACTCTTCCATTTAAGAATGCTCTTGCTGGCCTCTTCCTGCATGGTAAAGTACGATAGCGCTGATCAGCTCAGATTCTGCCTTGTGCAAACATGACAGCTGCCTCTGATATTAAACAGAGCTGGACATTAACACAGACAAATGTGAGTTATTCTGACCCCCCAGCTCATCCACGAGCTGCTGCTAAACAACCGGCCTCGAACATCCCTTGGCCTCCCTCTCCCTCAGCTGTGGCTTTCCTCCTGCAGCCAGCACCAGGCAGGTCAGTCCTTCCCCGGCTGCCAGCAAGCAGCTGGTGACAGGCAACCAGCTTGATGGGGGAGAAAGGAGAGGGAGTAAGAGCAGTGCTTCCCTTCCTCCCTGCAATCTCTGCAGGAAGGTGCTACTACACAAAACGCAGAGCTCCCCAGAGCAAACACAGCCAAGCACGATGCTAACTGTATGTTCTGCGCAGAGATGTGACATCAGCAACACGTCATCGCGCCCATTCACAGCTCTGGCCAATAGGCAACAAAAAAGTGTGGGGTGTCAGACTGATTCCAAAACCTCTGAAATATATCTTTGGTGAAACAGTCTGGCAAAAAGATAATCAAGACAGCCTCCTGGCAATACAGAGACCCAATGAATGATGGGTGCAGACACTCATAGAGCTAAATAATTTAAAAACAAAACAAAACAAAAGACAACAAGAAATCATTACCAATTCCTGTTGTAAAAGCAGAACACTGGTCCCCACCACAGTCCAACCCTTATGTTTAACTTCAGTGTGAAATTGCAAAAGCAACTGCTTAATCACTTAGCACACTTTGCAAGGTGCTGTGGCTGTCCCCCCTTTTTAAAGTGGTTCCTCATGGTTTCAGCTCCATTATTGCCACTAGATGTTACTATCAACAGGATGGGGCAGGAGAAACAGGCAGGTACATGGGTGCCTCCACAGGACCCTGGGAACAGAGCTGGCTGCTGTCCCTACTGCTCAGGGCAGTCAGAGGTGACAAGTTATTTTAGGGAGCAAGGCCAGCTCCATTTACTAGTAGTGATGGCTGCTTCAGCACTTACACTCCAGCAGCAACTGGACCTGTGAGCCTGACCCTCCAGGTCTCATTTTCTGCCTTTTTTTCCATGCTTGGCTTATCCCCTTGTCCACTGCTTCCTGTTCCAGCAGAAGCATGATTCTAAATATTTATCTTTGGGTAACAACATTTATTTTTGCCTCTGTTACTGACGAGCCTTGCACCAGAGCAATACCCTGTTACACTACCTCAGGATGGCGGGAGCAGGAGGCAGCAGAGAGCAGAGGTGACAACATCTGCTGCAGATGTGCACCTGGCAATCAGCCAGTCAAGCTGCCAGCACACTGGGAAACAGCACACAGCTACAGCAATATGTGAATCAACTGATAGCAAGTCCTCCTATTTTTTTGAAGGAAGTGATAGACCAGCAAAACTGCTTTGTGCTTAAAGTGCTGTGTCTTCAGACTATTGTTTTAAATGTTAATTGTATGGTGCATGTAACATCTTGAAGCAACAAGAAGACATAATAATGAAGTTATAATGCAAATAGAGCAACCGCTTTGCTCTGTTACTAACACAGTATGTTATATAAATTTATCCTTTGTGTATCTTTCCAGAATAAAGATCACATAAGTCAGTTTACACTTGAACTCCACATGGGGAACATTGTGGATTCCAAAAACTTACTTTCCATCAGAAATGGAAATAGCACCACTTCTAATGTTGTCAAACACGGAATCATATGGCACATCTCTGCTGAGATTTCTCTTCTTCCTTCTCTAGCCAAACTACAATATACATACAAGGAAAGACTAAACAGATAGTATAGCACATAATTTATGAAAGTTTAATGCAACTTGATTTACCATTTATGTTTTTGCTTCAGCATATTTTGTATTTTAGGACTTAGGACTCCTGTTGTAGTTTTCTATAATGACGCAATGTACACTAAGGCCTGCTTCCCATTAGTGAATGCTTTACTGAACTAAAAGATCAAAACCAGCACCAGGTTTTGCTTTCAGGCGCTTGAGACTGCTATAATTCATCACTTGCCCATCCCCATTTGAAACAGGCACACATCATGTAAGGATTGGGAACTGTTAGAAGAAATTATGTATTCTTCAAAACACATAAGTGAATTTATACTCAATGTGCAACTGACAAGCATAGACTTCCTTTAACAGTGCATGAGATAGTGACCATCACCCTGCTAGATTCTCCATCCTTCACCACGTTATTCTTCTGTGCCTAAAGGATCTACATGTTTTATTCTCACTATAAGTGGTAGACTTTTAGCAGCTTTGTTGAGACTGCATACAAAATTGAGATGTAAAGGGGATGCCTTTGCAACAAGATCTCCACCACAGATGAAAATATATGGAATCAACCAAAGATGCATCAGCATACTTTTACAAAAAATATTCTGAAAGGAAGGTGGCTTTATTGTTATTTCAGTGAGAATGATGCTGGGTTGTATTTGGGTTATTTATGTGGTATTTCTATATAAATAGGGAAAGATTGTTGAGAAATGATGTACAGAAAAAAAGTAGTATCAGTTTTGCTGCAGTGCTTTTAATAGGGTTCATAAAAGAAAGATACTGAAATATTGAGTTGCACCTGTATTTATATTTTGAAAGATTAAAATAGATTTCTATTTAGATTTTTTGAAATCTCACTGTCTCCTTATGTCTTTCATAAGGAGTCTAGGAACAAAAGGTCAGATGTTATGGGTTTGGATGTAGGAGCTACAGAGAAAGTTTCTCAGGTTTGCCTTATGGAAGGAGTCAGAGATTCTATTTTCCAGAAAACTGTGCTCCAAATTTATTCATAAGCTTTAAAAAATCGAGCCATCATCTGCTACACTACTAAAATGGCTCTGAAGAGGCAAACCAAATCAGTTTCTTCTCCTGTTCCTGTTCTCATTATATTCTGGAATATTAAATATTCCATTTTCTTGTGTTCCTTATAGTGATGTAAAATTCAGTCTTTCCAATTGCATCTCAGAACACAGAGAAAACCTTTTTTTCCCCTGAAATGAAACCCTTCATACTTCAGCGTTCCTCACTTGTTTGTCTTGCCCTTTATAAAAGACTAATGAGATAACTGAGTGATGTAGTTTGGCTGCTGTTCAGCTGAACTCGGGGACAGAGAGAGAGACGGAGAGTGAGCAAGTGTTCCCAAATGAAAGGAGGAGAAAGTGCTCTTAGATTGTACAAATAATCATCATTAGTTTTGTTTCCTATTAGCAGCTGAATCCAAAAGCTCTTTTATCCAGGAAGATGAATGAAATTGTGAAAGAATGAGCCTCCTGACACTTTCTTCTGACAAACCAAATTTAATGTAAGAAATTTTGCTCTTGTCTTCAATAAAATTAGGCCTGTAAGAGAGGTGCTGTTGTTCTATAGAATAGGTCCCAACATTCCAACTGTCTCAGTCTGTAATTTCAGATGAAGTTAGGGAAAAACTTCATCTGCATCCTCCGACATATCATCGAGAAGCCATAAAAATCATTCAGTGAATGTTTTATTTCCTTTTTATCTTGAGTTAGTTAACCTGGGTGATGGCTCACAAGCATCCCACTGTTATTCCCTGCCATGACAACTAACGATTTCAGTAGCAGACCTTCTATTTTGCTCATACTTGTGAGGCCAGTATTCTAAAGTACAACACACTTTAAAAGCCACATGTGCAAAATTACTAAGGAAGAAAGACTCCATACAAAGCCATTGTGTTATAAGTCTAAAGCACAGACACATTTTGGCAAGCCAAGTGTTCCGGTTTGCTATCTAAGTAGGCCACATTTTAAAAGATTATCTTGAATATTTACAAAGGCCATCTAGATATAAGCAAATAAACTCCAATTTTGGGGGGAAAAAAAACCAACAACAACAAAAAAGCAATGCTGACCACATGAATTTGGAATATGGCCAAAGACCTAAATGTCACGTTGCTCTCACTAGTCTGTAACCATCTGACCTTTATGATTGCTGGGACAGCATAACCTTAGCAAGTCAATGGAGCTCTGCCAGTTCCTAACATATCTGGCCCTTTGCGTACTTTTATTCTCTTACAACTACTGCAAAATTCAAGAACTTACTCCATGTGATTTGACAAGAGGGAGGAAAAAATAAACATTCAAGTTTTCAGAGCATCAAATCAAAGTACTCTTCAGACTGAAATTCAACATGAGTATCTGACCTGGACAAATCTTGGCTGTGCATGAGGTCACACCATAAAGACTTGCAGCACATTTTTGAGTCCAATCATTCTAAAGGAAACCTGAGTAAGGATAATTCACAGATTCCTGTGTGGCCCATCTTTTTTTGTTGCCAATGAGATGAAGTCTTTAAATCTACCTCATCCTGGCTGTAGGGGATAGTAACATCAGGGTGCCAAAAAACATGTTTGAGGGAAACATGCCCCTCTGCTGTATAGAACTCCATGCACTCAGTGAACTGTTATCCAGTAAACATCTGTTTATCTTTCACCCATCCTTAGTGAGTCACTTATCTTGGTCTTTATGAACCAATCTCTATAATCACATTTCTTTAAATCTCATTCAAAATACCAGAAGTGTTTCTACTACTTATATGAGCAATAACAGGGCATAATCAAATCTAATAAAGGGTTCATCTGCAGCCTGGTTTGAGCTGGAACAGGAGACCACCAAGAAAAAAGCCAGAATCCTTCAGGAAGCAATGTTTGTGACTTGATAGCTTAGCTCCGTCTCACATTTACTGGCATATCTCTCTGGAAGCTTGGTCTAAGATAACAAGAAGTTAAAATAGTAATATCTGTCTTGTGTTACACTGCCTCCTGATGTAGAGTGGTGGGGCTCAAAAGGGAAGAATGAAGATCAGCTCTTTAATAGCAAGGTTTGGACTCTGAGCTGTTTTATTACTCTGAGTACGAGAGCTTCTTGATTTTCTTGCACAGCTGTTAGCCTGTAGCTGATTAACGCTAACAGATCAAACTCAATTCTAGTCCTGTTTGGTATTGCTCTGCAGAGCTGTGCAGTCACACAAAGCTGCAAAATGGGCTTTTAAACCCCAATATATGTTTTATAAATCATGATAATTCTGTGGAGTTAACTTTTATTTACATAACATTTCAAGCAATATACATAAGCATTTGTAAATTGTATGGAGGAATGTCATGTGGTGTGTGCTCTTTAACTATCCAATAGATGAAATGCCACAGAAAAATTCTGGGCTACATGATGTTGACAGAGGACTAGCAATATTCAATGAGATCTATAACTAGTTTCTGAGGACTTTAATTATTTCAGGGTAAAGTGTTAATAGAGAGTAGTAGATACTTCAACTGCCACACCTGAACTTCCAGAAAGAAGTTGTGAATTCCTGTCATCATTTTGATTCATCAACTTGAAATTCCAAAACACTGACAGAAGAAGCTGGAAGGTGAAACATTCCCTTCCATATGGATCACTTGAGACATTATCCCTCCTGTATTACCCTCTTATTACAGAATATGGGACACCTCTAGCTTATACTCTACAAGATAAAGAGTCACAGAGCTTTCTATTAATTAAGAAGAATAACAGAGCAAAAAATCACCCATATGATAAAAGCCAGGTCACAAGAAACAGATACTCAGGAAGCAACAGGGCAAATCCTGCTCTGAATAATACTGATATTTGAATCTTGGAAAATCCACTAAGTTTTGTTGGAGGTACACAGGTCTCAGCATTTGGGAAAAGTTGGGAGTATTTCTTCATTAAATATCCTTGTTATTTATTATTATAAACAATGATCTTTCACACAAAACCAGAGTGTAGGATATAAACTGCTTAATGAAAAGTGGGAAATAGATTATATGAAGTTCTTCTACTGGATCTCCAAACAAGAGTTGATTTCTAGTATGAACATAGTTCCGGTCAGAAGTTTTGTAAGGAAAAAAAATTATACGCTATACTGAACTGTAAATAAGCTTTCAGAAAGTCCTGAGAAATTCAGTCTATAGCTCTTTTTCATATGACATAATCTTAATCAGCTTGTCACTCCATATTCACATGATGGCACTAGTGAATTTGAGTTCAACTCCTCCATCGTATTTGAAATGGTTTCTCGTGGTACCTATGTATCCAAGCTGGGATGCTGCAGACTGGATGAGTGACTTTTAGATGGGCAAAAACCTGGCTGACTTGTGAAGTTCAAAGGAAGACAGCTGGAGGCCAGTGCACCCCAATCAGAGGCCAGTTATCATAGAATCATAGAATCATAGAATCTTAGTATCACAGAACAGCTTGGGCTGGAAGTGACCTTAAAGATCATCTGGTTCCAACCCCCCCGCCATGGGCAGGGATGCCACCCACTAGATCATCCAACCTGGTCTTGAACACCTCCAGGGATGGGGCATCCACAGCTTCTCTGGGCAACCTGTTCCAGTGCCTCACCACCCTCACAGGGAAGAATTTCCTCCTAACATCTAATCTAAATCTATCCTCTTTTAGTTTAAAACCATTCCCCCTCGTCCTGTCATTGTCTGCCTGAACAAAAAGTTGTTCTCCATCTTTTTTATAAGTCCTCTTGAAGTACTGAAGTAATGTCACCCCGGAGCCTTCTCTTCTCCAGGCTGAACATCCCCAGCTCTCTCAGCCTTTCTTCACAGGAGAGGTTCTCCAGCCCTCTGATCATCTTTNGTCTTCTGGGCTGCAAGCGCACACTGCTGTCTCATGTTGAGCTTTTCATCTACCAGAACCCCCAAGTCCTTCTCTGCAGGGCTGCTCTCACTGAGTTCTCCACCCAGTCTGTACTCATGCCTGGGATTGCCCTGATCCGGGTGCAGCACCTTGCACTTGGACTTGTTGAACCTCATTGGGTTCACATGGGCCTACTTCTCAAGCTTGTCCAGGTCACTTTGGATGACACCCCCTCCTTCTGTTGTATTGACTGCACCACTCAGCTTGGTGTCATCTGCAAACTTGCTGAGGGTGCACTCCATCCCACTGTCTATATCATTGATAAAGATATTAAACAGTACCGGTCCCAAGACAGACCTCTGAGAGGCACCACTCATCACTGGCCTCCACCTGGACATACAGCCATTGACCACCACTCTCTGGGTGCAGCCTTCAAGCCAATTCCTTATTCAGTGAATGGACCACCCTTCAAATCCATCTCTCTCCGATTTGGAGATCAGGATGTCATGTGTGAAAGGCCTTGCAGAAGTCCAGGTAGATGACATCGATCGGTCTTCCCTTGTCAACTGATGCAATCACTCCACCATAAAAGGCCACCAGACTGGTCAGGCATGATTTGCCATTGATGAAGCCATGATCAGTGGAGTTCCCCCAGGACTTTGTCTTGGGATCTGTCCTATTTAATATCTCTATGACAGGAGGATGACATCAAACCAGAGAATGCAACCAATAGGCTTAATAAGACAGGTGCTACTCAGAAGCACTAAGGCAAGCTACAGGCATGGGCCAAGAAGAAACTCATGAAATTCAACAACAGGAAGTGTGAAGTCCTGCACCTGGGATGGATTGTCAGTGCAGCCAGTGCAGCCAGCACAGCCAGTGCAGGCTGCAGATTGAATGGCTGAATAGCAGCTCTACTGAGAAGAACCTGAGGGTCCTGGAGGACACCACACTCTGTGTCCTGGCTGTGTTGAAGACTAATAGTCAACTGGGCTGTTTCAACAGAAGCACAGTCAGTACATTGAGGGAATTATTAGTGGATTCCCCAGAATGCAAAAGGAAGATACCAATCAACTGGAGCAAGGTCAGGGAGGACCACCAAGATGATCAGGGGCTGAAGCCCTTTCCCTGTGAAGGGAGGCTGAGGGACTGGGGCTGTTTGGCCTGGAGAAGAGATGGGTTTGTATCTACAGGACAGAACCAAACTTCTTACTGAGGTGCGTGGCATGAAAACAAGAGACAATAGTCATAAATTGAAGCAAGAGTGGTTGAGGTAGGACACAAGGAAGAACTTTTCCACCATTAGGACAGGCAGGTAGTGGAGCAGGTTGTCCAGTGAGGCTGTGCAGGCTCCATCCTTTGAGTTTTTAAGACTTGCCTGGAGAAAGCCCTGAGCATCCTGGGCTGATCCCCAAGCTGGCCCTACTTTGGACAGGGAGCTGGATCAGAGACCTTCTGGAGTCTCTTCCCACCTGAGTGACTGCAGTTCTGTCATTAGGTTGCTTTGAACTAAGTACTTATAAGAAACATCATTATATTAGTCCTTGCCTCCTAAACTGAAAATTTTATCTTGACCTGTAGGAGTTTGTTTAATCATTTCAAGAGCGATAAAGTTCAGCCAACATAGCTTATTTTTTTGCCTGAATATTTAACCATAACTCATATTTGTGAACCTAATGCAACATCATAGTCCATCATACCAAGGGTTATATAGGCAAGTAAAAAATTCCCTGCAACACATATGGACAATAAAAAATTAAAAAGTGGATCTGAACAGTGGTGTCCTTGGCTGCAATACCCTTAAATCACTACATTAATGAACTCATATGATTGATGATTCAAATTTTAAAGAATGATTTACTCTCGGTTTACTCAAAATATAATATATGTGTTCAAAATACATGTAATATTTTATATATGTATATATATACATAAAATATATAACTCTTCTATAATAATGACTGAAATATCTCCAAACTCAAAAAGTCACACCAGCCTCTAAGTATTCAGATACTTTAGCGTGACATACAGGCAAGTCCCACTAAAACCAAAGGAATTACTTATATGCCATTGTTGTCACGTACACAACATTTCAAGAACTAGCACTTAATCAGTTATCAATACTTTTCTTCTAGCTGCAAAAACATAAGCACTTCAAAGGGAGTGATTAATCACTGCTGTGGGAGGAAAGTTTAGGAGGTATGATCAGACATTTCCTGCATTTGATTGAACAACAACAACAAAAGTGTGATTCTCTTCATATGAAACAAACATGGCAGGCCTCCACAGAAAACATGCCTTATGTGAAAAGGAGAATTTAATGTGCTTTAAGGTGTCTTTCTTTAAAGAAAGAAAAAAAGAATCCACTTTTTTCCACATATTTTCTCTTTCAACTTCCATATTTCATATGGTCTAGACAGACAAATGTATAGAAAGACACATGAAAGAGAAGCCAGGGCTTAGAGGAATGCCCCAAAAGGGACACTCTCTGGTGAGATATCAGTGGCAAGGGTTAAAGGCTTGGTGGTACTGTTGGTTTTTAATAGCACCACTCCAATAAATATTTCACGACAACAGGATCATCATAGATGACCTACAACCAAACACAAATTCCATAAGACTTGGAAACAGTCTGGTAAAAACCTATATTACACTCCTTTTATCACTTGACTCAGATGAAGAAATGGGATAAGCATGTCTATTTTCACAACCTCCCTGTGCAATAACATTGCATGAGATAAGGTTTAAACTGGGTAGAAGCAAGAGCTTTCATGAGGATTCAGACAAGTAGGCTAGAGCTTTTGCTGAAGACATTTTAGCTGAGATGTTGTGTCTATTATAGTCAAAATAAATACTTGAAATTTAATTTTGAAAAGTAATTTTTGCATTGTTTAAACTGAACTATGAGTTAAACAAAAAGTCTTAAAAAAATCTTAGAGCCACTGCAAAAAGGGTTCATCAAAGAAAACATAGACACTGTCTCAGAAAACTTCAGATAACTCTAATAGCCCAGCAACTACTACTGTAAACAATTTCTGTGTCCCACAAAGCAAAAGTCAAAGGAATGCAAGCTAGGTTCATGGGATGTAACATGTCAGCCTGTGAGTGGTGTAAAGCACCAGTTGGCTGAAACTGGCAGGAGGAAAATCACCTTTTACTTCAAGACCACGTTCTCCTAAGTGACAGGCTGAAGCTGTAGCTAGTTGCCACTGCTGTGCAGGCAAGTATAATATGCCACATGCGATTCTGGCAACAAGATTTAGCAGCTTCTCTCCCTCCATCTAGGGACAACGCAAAGCAGCTTGCATTGTAGGAGCCTTTTGTTAACTCCGGCCACCACGGTTTGAACCACCACAGAATGCGTGTTGGGTGGATTCCCCTAGGCTGACATTTATCTCTTCTGAAGATCCAGTGTTTGTAGCTGTTAACAGGGCTTTCAGACATCATTTCTCTAGCCTAAGGATGGTTGAAACACAGACCCTGACTCCTGTGCCTCTGGGTTTTCCCGCTCACCCCTGCCAGACATGGGAGGCAGGGACCCTCCTGCAGGATGGATCAGGCAAGCAGGAGGTCAAACCCCCTCCACACCTTACCAGGCTCCTATACCTCCTATAGGCTGCATTACCTCCTATAGTTAGACAAGGAGAAACATCTCCTAAAAAAAAAAAGGTTCTGGGTTCTTCTGGTCCTTTATAATCATCTATTCTCTTCTTTCCACTGATTGTTTGACCGTACTTAGCAGAAGACTTTTGACTGATGATATTATGAATACATAACTCTGATAAACCAGATTTCCAAAATACAATGTGCTTAGAATAATGCCCATGGTAGAGGATGTAATCCAGTGCATGTTTATCCTTAGCCTTTTTCCACAACCTTGTTAGAGTACTGGTACAATACAAAGATAAACTTCAGCAGAGAACTCGGAGACTGTTGCATTCAAAGGGAATTTGTATTCTGACACAGATGGCAAACTTTAAGAGAAAAACAGAATGCCTGGCACAGTAAAGTAGGATGCCAGTAAGGTATGCGAGCCTTTCCAAGTTCTTGCAAATGGACGTAGTTTAGAATAATACTTTAACCCTATTCTTCTGCAAGAAGAAATTCATGGAGTTAATGTTATTGTGAGTTCACGAATACAGGAGCTTTACCCCTAGCCATGGTTTTCTGATTTCAACCAAGTGTGAAGTGTCTCAAACACAGGTCTAAAAAACACACTGAGTTCCTACTCAAGATGATGAAAATAGGTGAGTGACTCGAAAGGACCTACTAATGCCACTTTCGAGGATAGTGCTAACTAGCTTATCTTTTATTAGGCAAAATGTGGGAGGAAGCCCTACATGGGAGCAGTACTTTCTAGTGCTTACTATGCTTTTTGTTCAAAAATGAAAAGAATGCCATAGACATTGACCCTAGTACTGTTTGCCTTTCACATTAATTTTATTTGCAGTACATAAACTTACCACACAAATATTCTAAACTACTTTACTCCTTATTAGCTACTTAACTTTTTCTTTAATCTATCTGCAAATTTGTAGTCATTTGTTTTTTTCTAATACAGTATAAAGCAGAGCACACAGTACCCTGCTTAACAGTTTTCAACAGTTAACAGTTATAAGACACATTTTTCAGTACACTCCGAAAATAAAGAATACAAAAGTACAAAAGTTCAAGTGTCCAGATATATATTGTTCTTTAGTAAACAACAAAATAAGATTTTTTTCTGTTTTGTATTATTTTAATATAAGATTATGTTTTATTAAGAAATTAAGAAATTTCTCAGGTGATTGCATAAATTTGAAGTGAGAATCAACAAAACAAAAGACTTAACACAGGGTCATAGTTAATTTAAGATTGCTTTTTGTTGCCAATTTTCCTCAGTTATTGGACTTTCTCTTCCAAATGTTCCCTTTTTATATTCCCAGTAGAAACATATTTGTATTTGTCTTTGCCAGAACACTAGCAGTTCTTCCTACAAGCCAATATATTTTGTTCTTCTGGGTTTCTCCTTCTTCGCTTTGAGGCTTCTCTCATTGTCTTTGTCTATATTAGCAGTAATTTCAGATCTGCAGTGCAATTCTGTAAGAACCCCCCTGATTGCTTCATTTTACCACATGCTGGTTTGGCTTACAAGGGCAGTTTTGTTGTGCGTCATTCCTTCCAGAGAAAAACTAAGGGGGTAACTCTCTATATTGATACTGTAGCTGGACATGAAGTGCAGTTTTGAAGCCAATCTCCTAAACTACCTGTTACCATGCTTTGATTCACTTTGCAGAGGGTCTGTGGAGTGCATGAATTGTATTCCTTTCGGATGAAAAGAGATGAGAAGATGTGCTCCAGGAACACATCACATCCATATACCTACTAACAGGCATTTAGCTTATGGGATCAGACCAGAGCTAAGACAGAGGAACTGCCACACACTGACAGAGGTGGTATAAGATTAGTCCAGCTGATTGGTCTGTGGATGGGCTCCTACAGGACCACAGTAATGGCTGACGTAGGCATGGCCTGATCTAGAAGATCTGTTCCATGTCTGCACTAAACATGCTGTAAACTCATACATAAATCTTCAAACCAGTAATTGGTCCTTTAGGCAGCTCCAAACTATCTGCATAGTGGGGACATTCACTCAAAGGGAATTGACTCAATCAAATCCAAAGTATAACATGAGCTATGTACAGTGCAGATGTAGGAGATGGCCCTCAGCCTCACAGATCCTGCTCTGATCTACTGATTTGCCCTTATTGCTGTGATTTACTTGCTAGCACAGACATTGTCCATGCTCTTCTAACTTCGCAATTCCTTGTGCTGCTGGCTGTTAACCAGTGCTTCAGGATACCTTTTCTTTACAGGATTGTCTTTAATAAGTTACACTCTTGTGTCTAATAGTTCCCAATCCCAAGTAATGGCAAATGAGAATGAGCTATGATATGTACCCATAACAGTAAATGGAAGCAAGCAATGACACTTTTTCCTATCGTGGTACAGTTGCAGCTGAAGTTACAAGTTTGTGTAGCATCCTGCTTTGAGTATTCCCTTTGTGTAGTCTTGTTTATTTGCACCCTCCCTTTGAAAGTTATTTTACCTTGTTTGTTTGCTGCAGCTAAAGAATAGTAGCTGTTAGGGCATGATAGGAGTAAAGGTATTTGGTTTCTGTCAATCAGGTTTTACATGTATTTGTTTTCCTTTTTATTTACTTCCTTTCCTCATTTTGTTTTTCCAGGTATTTTTCATCTCAGCCATCACTTACGTTGACATAGCCTACTATGAATTATTTGTACATGAATGGTTTTGATTTCTTTCTAAAATGTCTACTTGAATTCTTGCTAAAGAAGTACTGAATAAAGCAGAGTAAATAATTCTTGCTGTTTAAGGTGCAAGGGAGTGACAAAGGCTGTAAGGAGGGAGCAAAACTGAATCCATCCACACACTTCACTCTGACCTGCCAGTTGTGATAGACAGCGAGCTTTCCCCAAAGGCTAACATGCATCACTTTCAAAGTAGGGCAGACTGCACCACTTTGGCCTCACCATTAATTTAAGATATTACCCCACAAAATAAGGAATATATCACCACCCCATGGTTCCCTGACATGCCAAGAAGGGCAGACAAGCTTTGTTTAAAACATCCATACTAGTGCTCACTTTCCAGCACAAATTGCTCTCAAAGTCTTAGTGATACCCAGGGGGACCAGCAAAATCTGTGATCACAGAGCACGTTGGTAGTGCTTATAGTGTGTCTACCTGCTACTGCTTCAGGTTAATTCTAATTACCTCCAGCCAGTGGTATCCTGTTCTGGTCTGCAGAGTCAATATTCTTGCTACCAAATTTATTTATCGTGCTAACAAACTTAGTACTTTTGCTAAGAGAAACCTGGCAGTGATTTATATGTAGTATTAAGAATATTTTAATTAATTTAATAGCAATAGCAACAACAGAAAGGCTAATATTTGTGTTGGCAGTAAACTATTTTCAGTCAAGTACTGGACATCATCATACTCAACACAACAACAGGCCCCTAGTCAGCCATATGACCGAGAGCTTCCCCCCC